>CATIWQ010023391.1:0-15737 GCA_949673415.1 Euphorbia schlechtendalii
GTGTGTTTGTCATGCAATTTGGCTGAGAAATTTATTGAAGGAGATTGGTTTAATGCAAGAAGAACCGACTAAGGTCTACGTCGACAACAAGTCAGCCATTGCATTGGCGAAGAATCCTGTATTCCATGATCGAAGCAAACATATCGATATCCGCTATCATTTTATACGAGATTGTGTTACATGAAAAGAAGTACAAATTGATTACATGAAGACACAACATCAGATTGCGGATATATTCACCAAGCCATTGACGATCGAAAGCTTCACGAGATTGAGAAGTCTACTTGGTATGACTAGATCAAGTTTAAGGGGGGGGGTGTTGGATTATAAACTTGATCCATAAAAAAAAACTCAAACCAAATAGAAGGCTATTAATTACAACCAATTTGGATGTCATTAAATTCAACCAAATAATTTGGCTATTAACTGTTTAAGTTGAGAGTTGTGGTTAGTTGGATGTTGTAGTTAGTAAATGTGTTAGTTGGGAGTTGTATTCTTCATCTATAAATAGGTGAGTTGTTTAGTTATTTATCATCAAGTAGAAGTAAGAACTTCTTAAGAGAGAAAAGAAGAAAAGTAAGAGTGAGTTGTAGTGTTGTATTTGAGTGAGTGCTCTTGTAATATTTTCTTTGAGTTTAATCAAAGTTGTTCTTTTGAGTGTTATATTCCCAACACAAATCACTACAATGAAGATTTTCCTCAATAGCTCTCCAACGGTTTTTTTTCAACCTGTGTAATTAAGTATAAAAAGGCATTCAATTTGAAGATTGAAACTTGAAAAACTACAAACAAAACTATACAATACAATTTTCAAATAGATTGTCTTCCCTGCAATTCTTCAAGTGCAAAAGTGAGAGAGCTTTCAAATTAAAAATTATAAGAATTGTAAGATTTGTTGTTAAGCCTGTAAAAACAAGCAAGGTTTTGTTGTTAAGCCTGCAAAAACAATGTCAGGTTTTGTTGTTGAGCTCGGAAAAACAACAAGAAAGGTTTCACTACTAAGCACGTAAAAACAACAGGAAAAGATTTTATTGTTAAGCCCCGAAAAACAACAGTCGTAAAGTTTGATACTTAAGCAGACAAAAAGTATCGCTATGCTTGTTTTCTGCCCGAAAAGAAAACACATAAAAGAAAAATCTCAAGTCAGTTGACTTGGAGACTGAAGTAAGTTAAGGGTTACCGAACCAGTATAAAATCCAAGGTGTCTGAATCTCTTTAATTTATCTATTTTAATTACTTGCTATTTACATTTAATGCATTTGTATTATACCAATTAATTAATTTTGAGATTGAATTAAAATTTCTTTTATAATGATCAAAATATTTTAAACTTAACAGGGAATTTTTAAAGTATTATTCACCAGTACAATTTCTAACCATTTGAAACCAACAAGCGTTGCAAAGTAAGTATGAATATTATGTTACCTAGTATGAATATTAGTAAGTTATAAAAAGAAGAAAAATAAAATGAAAGTATATCCAAAACCACATCAACAAATGGCCGAAACCAATCCTTCCCCTACCCTCCCACTGGAAGATAGAATCGCCATAGTAACAGGCTCCTCTCGTGGAATTGGGAAAGCAATTGCCCTCCATTTGTCTTCCTTGGGCGCTAAACTTGTTATCAATTACTCTTCCAACAGAGATCAGGCTCATCTTCTTGTCCAGCACATCAATTCTTCTGCAGAGGGCTGCCCTCGCGCCATTTCTGTACAAGCTAATGTCTCCGATCCTACTCAGGTCAAGTCTCTCTTCGATGAAGCTGAGAGAGTTTTCGGCTCTCAGGTCTCTGTCTTGGTCAACTCTGCTGGGGTTTTGGATTCTAAGTATCCCTCCATTGCTAATACTTCCTTGGAGGATTTTGAACTCACTTTTAGGTATTTATTTCAATTGTTGAGATTGCTATTTGATTGATGAATATGTGCTTGTTCTTTTTCTTGCAATTGGTTAACCTAACTGATGAGATGCTATTTTATTTCGTTCCCTTCAAAATTTTGTAGTAAGATTGGGCATTGTTTCCATTGCAATGTCCAAACTGATTTTAAAAAGCTAATCGGATTCATCGTTCTACCAACTGAACTGCATCCGTTAAAAAGCATATATGATTTAGGAATATTAGAAAGTCAGAAAGAAGCTGTGCTTGTTTTTCTTCTTCAGCTGCACCTATGCTTAATCCATATTTAGGTCTAGAGAGGTTTATAACCTTGAACCTGTAGTCTCACCTCTGTAATAGAGATTAAATTGAGGTGTTTACTGAGTTATTTACATTTGAATTGTCTGTCCAAATATTTACATGTAATGTAGTTAGACCATGATAGAAAATGGAGAAACCTGTCATGTTGAGATGAATGTAGAGCTGAAATTTCTCTTCATTTTCAGTGTCAACACTAAAGGTGCATTCTTGTGCTGCAAAGAGGCAGCAAATCGGCTAAAACGTGGCGGTGGAAGCCGAATAATAATGTTATCATCATCCTTGGTTGGTGGATTGAAGCCAGGGTTCGGAGCATATGCATCTTCAAAGGCAGCTGTGGAGACAATGGTGAAGATAGTAGCAAAGGAGTTAAAGGGAACTGGGATTACAGCAAACTGCGTTGCGCCAGGTCCTATAGCAACTGAGATGTATTTTGCTGGGAAAACAGAGGAACAAATTCAGAAGAATATTGATGAATGCCCGCTAGGCCGGCTAGGTCAGACCAATGATGTTGCATCCGTTGTTGGCTTCTTGGCTACTGATGCCAGTGAGTGGATTAATGGGCAGGTTATTCGTGTCAACGGTGGCTATGTGTAGATTAAGTTGTGCTTTTCCCTGGATTGAGGATTGATTATTGTGACACTAGTAACTCGAGTGGATTATTCCAATGAAACTAAAAGAAAAATAATTTTTAGTGGGAGATATTTTCCCTACTAAAGGCCATATTTGGGTCAATAATGGGTTTAGTGGCGAACGGCTAGAAGTCCGCTTCTAAATGGTTTAGTGAGGAGAAAATATTTTTGCCACTAATAGTCATACATTTGTTGCGAGAACTAACTCGCCACTAAAGAGTCGAATATATAGTGTGGCGAATCATTAATGCCACTAAAATAAAGTGTTTACAGGTGAAAATGTCACTATATGGTTTGCGAGTTGATACCTTTATTATCTTGAATAGAGCGGTCATTGGGTACTTTCAAATTTTGAGTTTCTTCAGATTGCAGAAATCTCGAAATAAGTTTTATGATTAGGAATATTTCTACCGTCTTTAAGGTAACAGAACATTAATTCGTTGAGCTGTTGAACTGAGCAGTTTGAGTATTTCCAAATGTGAGTCTCTTTGAACCGCAAATATCTCAAATGATTTGGGGTATTTCTAGGGTTTCTTTAGAAACTGTAGTAATACCCCAAATTATGAAACTTGAAATCCAAAGAAACTCTCAATTTGAAAGCACCTCAGGACTGCTGAGTTGAAAAGCTCAAATAATTGTTGTTTTGTTACCATTCTTCCACTTCTTCTATTTGTTTGTCTTTCAATAGAAAGGATGAGCTTCTTTCGTCGCCGTTCCTGATGTCTTTTTGCCCTCTATCAGTGTTACCTATCTATTATGATCTTTCTCCTTGCTAATGAAAAACAATCTTGTTGAAAATTTAAAACTTGAAATTGAGAATCTTGATTGCGGTTCAGATTGTAAGAGGCATTCCAAGTACTTTTTTTTTGAAAATGATATTATGTAACGGTCACTTAGTGAATACTTGCAATATTATCCCCAACTTTGACAAGGTCAGGCCTATATTGTAAAATCATGTAACTTATAGAAACAATATAGTTGTTATTGACCAGAGTATGAATCTGTCAAAGCATGAATTAGATTTCAATTATTTTTATTACGAAAATTGAAAACACATTTGCTTTTGGATTGGTTTTAAAACCCGCACTTCAAACCCATTAAGTAATAGTTTATCCACTTAAGTTACAATTAATGTCTTAATCTGTTATATATAGCATATCAAAATATTATGTATTGTTATTAGATGAAAAAACAAACAACTAATTGATATTTTGAAACGAAAATTATAAACAATTTAAGTCTAATCGAATAGCAATGCTATCAGAACTGAACTGGACTTGTCGGTTTAACCAGAAATCAGATTTGAGTCTGATCCGATTCAAAGAAAATCAGATTCGGTTCACCAGCAAATTGATTAGAACCTGATATTCTCCTTCAAAGAATAGTTTTCGAAGATTTGAGGGGATTTTAAATTCCTATATTAGTTTTCCTTTTTGCTTCCTTAATAAATCTTGTAGCTCATTGTTTTAAACATTCACAAAAGAAAAAAATATTAATTACTAACCTTTAAAATATTAAAATTTTTAAAACAAATGGGAACGAGATAAAAAAAGAAAAAGAAATGAACAGGGATGTCAACGGGTCGGGTTCGGTACGGGTTGTACAACCCTCATTCCGCATCCAATGCTTTTCGAGTGCGGGTATGGTGATTCTTTATTTAGTGTTTTGGGGATTTTTTCACACCCAATCCTCACTCGCGCGGGTATCTACGAGTATTAGGTAATCGCCGCCCAACAATAAAGTTTCAAGTAATGAAATTTAATAAATACAAATATCGTCATTTTCTTATTAAAATGGTAAACTATAACTAGTGAAAAAAATATCATTTAAAATAATATTTCAAGCCTCCACTAACTAAGGAATAAATAACATCAGGAATAAGTCATGTTCTCATTGTTGGATGTGTCCAACGCCTTTCTACATGGTGACCTTAATCACCTAGTTCATTTTCACGGAGATCTGCTTGGGGGCGGTTCAGGGATCCCCACGGGGCGGGTATAGCTCCACCCAAATCCGCCACTTTTTCAACCGAGCGGTATAATTTCCCCCATTTCCATCCTTGCGGGTGAAAATTTTCAGGTTTTTTCCCAAACCCATCGGTTCGAATGTCACGAGTTTTCGGATAATCCCTGCCCCATTGACATCCCAGACATGAGCCATAACTTGTATCATAATTCATGAATAAAAGAAGAAGTGGAGAATAAAAAAGAAAAAAACAGATGAAGGGACTGATAGAGAGGCGACAACATATTGGAGGAGAGGAGTATAACCTGTACGGTAAGTTAGGGTTTGGGAGAACTCCAAGTACATTATGTGACATGGGAGTGCTATATTTATAGCATAATATAATGTACAAAATGGTCCTTAGCTTAATATACATAACATACATATCCATCATCCCCTCGCAAGTTGGGAGGGAGGATAAAACACACCTAACTTATCCCTCAAAAAACAAAACCGTGTACTTCTCAAGGGCTTGGTAAGAGCATCCGCTATTTGAACATCAGTAGAGATGTAACGAACACATAGTTGTTTCGCAACGACCCTATCCCGCACAAAATGAAAATCAAGTTCCAAATGCTTAGTCCAAGAATGGAATATCAGGTTTGCCATCAAGTATGTTGCATTTAGATTATCACACCATAAAATGGGAACTCCCGGTGGTGAGTAATCAATTTCCCGAAGCAAGAGACCAATCCATGCCATTTCAGATGTTGTTGTAGCAATCATCATATACTCAGCTTTCGTAGATGACCGAGAAATAGTTCGTTGTTTTCGCGACGCCCTAGAGATGATGTTTGACCCATGAAAAATAGCATACCCAATTGTAGAATTTCTATCTGTGACGTCACCCGCCCAATTTGAGTCCGAGTAACCATGTAATGCCTGCTGCCTTTGAGGATAATAGAGCAAACCATGAGAACGTGATCCTTGTAGATACTTTAAGATTCGTTTAAGTGCTTGCCACTAGGAAACGTTTTGCGCATTCATGAATTACGTTATACGATGGACTGAAAAGGCTATGCATGGTCGTGTAATAGTGAGGTATTGTAAGCCCCCCCCCCAAGGCTTCGCAAGTGTGTCACATCCTCATATTTTGTGGTGTCCGAAACTGAATTTTTCTCCTCAACTATCGACCGAGTAATCAATGCTTTTGAGTCCACCATGCTGGCCTTCGAGAGAAGGTCCATAATATACTTTCGCTACGATAAGAACAAACAATCACTGTCATATGTAAACTCGATGCCAATAAAGTATTTCGCTTTACCCAAATGCTTGATTGCAAATTATGATTGCAAAAAAGATACCAAATCACGTTCTAGTTGAGTAACGTTACTGATGAGATGAAGATCATCAACATAGATTAGGCAAAAAATAATTGATGTACCACGTCGCAAAAAATACAAGGAGACATCAACCCTCGAAGCAAGGAAACCATATGCAAGTAAAGCCTCAGTTAATTTGTGATGCCACATACGAGGGGACTGCTTTAACCCATAAAACCCTTTCCGTAGACAACAAACAAAATCAGGATGTGACTTATCAACGAAGCCAAGAGGTTGAGTCATATAAACTAGGTAATTAAGGTCACCATGTAGAAAGGCGTTGGACACATCCAAATGAGAAATGAACTAGGAATTTGTGATGATCAATGACAACAATAGGAGAATATTAGTGGCCTTGATCACCAGACTAAATGTGTTATCGAAATCCATTCCTGGCCTTTGATGAAATCCTTTCACAACCAACCCAGTTTTATATCAATCCACGCTATCATTTGGTAGTAATTTGGTCTTGTGAACCCACTTACAACCAATAACATTCGAAGCATGATTAATCAGAACTGAATCCCTTATGTGATTGAGAAATAAGACGAGTAATCCTCCTCAATTGCAACATGCCAATGGACTGTTTTGAAGCCTAAGAATATGATTGTGGATCTTTAGTTATAACATTTGAATTCATCACTCGATGCCCTTGCTTCTTTGCTTGAGCTCTTGTTGAACATGGTATGGGAGCTATTAAAGCTGCATGTTGTTTGACTTGTGGTAATATGCCAAAGGATGAGAGATCAACTATTAGAGATAAGCCCGGGGAGTTATTAATTGGTAGGTGAGATGGTAGTAGGCGAGTTTTGTTCAATAAGCAAGGTTGGCGATATATGAGGTTCGTTTTCATTTATAGATGCGGTTTGGGTCTGCCTTGGAGGACTTGGAAAAGGTGACGTAGGTGAGTGTGGTTGTGTAGAAAACGATGTTGATGGCTAGTTGGGTTGGATAGGTGGCGGCAGCAGGTCTGAGTTTGGTGGCTGAATTTCGAAGGTGGTGGCAAGTTATGTTGGGGATGTTTGTGTTGGACATAGTGGAGACGAGGATGTAGATGCAGGAGGTGATAACAAAGGGCTGGGAATGATTACCATAGGAGAGGTGTAGGTTGGGGGACATAGATCATGGCTAGACGACAAAGCAAGTTTGGATAATGGGAAAACCTGTTCATCAAAGACAACATGACGTGAGATAAAGATTTGATTTGATGAGGGATCAAAACAACAATACCCCTATGCACCCAATATACCCTAGGAAAATACAAGGACGGGATAAAAAATTAAGTTTAGTAGAAGAGTAAGGTTGTAGCTAAGGGAAACAAAGATAGCCAAAAATATGAAGCAACTCATAAGCTAGATTTTCTTTAAATAGATGATGAAATGGAGCATCAAAATAAATAACCGAAGATGGCATTCGGTTGATAAGAAACATAGGAGTATCAAAAGCAAATGATGTGCATAGGCAATTTTTCTTAATGAAGTAAAGATAACCCTATCTCAACAATATGACGATGCTTACATTTTGCAATCCTGTTTTGTTCAGGACTATAAGGACATGACATGAGATGACAAATATCATTAGTGGATAAGTAAGAATGCATACCAATATATTCCCCACCACCATCATTTTGAAAGACCTTCATTGGTTTTCCAAATTTTTTTCCACATGAGTGCGAAACTTAATAAACAGAGAAAGAACATATAACTTACGAGATAGAAAATAAATCTAGCTATATTTAGAATAATAATCAAAGAAAATAACATAATAAGGAAATCCATCAAATGATTCAACGGGTGCTGGAACCCATAGGTCTGAACAAATCAAATTCAAGGGGTCAGAAATAGACGCTTCTGATAAAGAAAATGGTAAATGATGGTTCTTACTGACCGCACAGTGTGAACATAACTGTCGATTAATGGAGCTAGAAATATAAGAAATTTTATTCTAACTTAACAATCTACGAACTAACGGGTGATTAAGATGACTAAGATGCTTGTGCCATGTCTTCAATGATGTAAGAAGAGATCAAATGGAAGAGACAGTATGATCCATGACTGTGTAGAGGCCATTCTTATTCTGGCTGCAGAGTTACACTTGCTTGGTTTTGAGATCCTTCACAATAAAAAACTTGTAAAATAAACTCAACCGAAATTAAATTATTTTTAATAAGAGAACTAACAGAAATTAATTTGGACTTGGAATATGCATATGTAACAAATTAGGAAGAGACAATGATGTATTACAAATAATGAAACCAATATGACAAATAGAGAGACAAGAACCATTACCTAGCTGAACCTCCTCCAGACGGGAATACATGGAGTGAAGATTCAAGTTCCCCAAATTTGATGTAATGTGGTGTGTCACTCCATTGTCAATGATCTAAGCATTGTCAGAGGTGTGGGTTTTGGTATGGTTGGAAATAGAGGAATTTGGATTTCTATGGGTTTGGGTTTTAGGTGATAGGAATTGTCTCACATAGTGACCCGTATCTCCACAATTATAATAGGTCATGTTAGAAAAACCATACGGGGAAGCCTGTGTTACCTGAGGATGATTAACCATACCGCTTGGTGTAAAAGGTAGACTCGGTCCTAAAATTTAGGAGTTAAAGTTCTGCCATGGCTGAACAACTGGGGTAATAGTAGGATATCCACATTGCTGGCGGTGCTGTATATAGAA
Organism: Euphorbia schlechtendalii; assembly: GCA_949673415.1. Lineage (NCBI taxonomy): Eukaryota > Viridiplantae > Streptophyta > Magnoliopsida > Malpighiales > Euphorbiaceae > Euphorbia > Euphorbia schlechtendalii. Next base: position 8,832 of record CATIWQ010023391.1, read on the forward strand.
TTAGGACCTGCCTCACCCTCGTCCAAGCGGACCAGTTGCTGAATTAGGGATAGCAACATGTGCAGTGACTGAATAGATATGTTCGTTGTTACCACTTGATTGAGTTGCCATTCCTCCGACAAAAGCAAGCTGAAAAGATCATCATATGTTATAAATTACATTCTAGCCTCTAATGATGGACAAAAATCATGAAACGGGTTATTTACACCATTAAGTCCATCAACAATAAAATATATGCAAATCTTCCTCTATAATTGCATATTGTAAAGACAACAAATGATCATATAACAATTTCACTCTTTGCATATAATCGGAGACCTATTCATGGTTAACCTTTTTAAGCGAGTGGAGCTGATGTTTTAGCTCTCAGATTTGAGCCTTAGACCCTGATGCATAGGTCTGTTCCAACTTCACCCACGTGGCACTCGCTATTTGGACACCAATGATTTGAGGAAGGATTGACGGTGCAATCGCATTAAGGAGCCACGTAAGCACCTGTTGATCTTGAGGTTTCCATTGGAGAAAATCTGGATTAGGAGCATTCGAAGATAGAGTTTCAAGAGGTGGGAGTGAGGTGCCATCAACAATTGAAGATATCACATCCAAACAGCATAGGGGTAACGATTATCTTCCACAATACATAGTTTGAAGAATCAAGCTTTATTTGTAGCTAATTTGAGGCTGAAGGCATGAGCTGATTCGAAAGACAAGAAGCTTCGAAAGAGAAGAAGCAGCGGATGAGGTGTGAGATGTTAAGGCTGAAGAAGAGGAATTGCCTGAGGTAACATGGTAGAACGTAATATATAAGAATTGAAGAGAAAAATTTTTAGAATTGTAAGAGCAAAAGAGAGGAGGCAACTTTGCCTTTGATGGCTTTGATTACCATGTATGGAAGGTTAGGGTTAGGGAGAACTCTGCATACATTACGTAATGTGAGAGTGTTATATATATAGCATAATATAATATACATAATTTCAAAGTGGTCCTTAGCTTAATATACATAACATACATATCCATCATAACCAAATTTTAAGGGTTTTTATAAAATAGGGTAATAGTAGTAGGGTTTTTATGCGTATGTTTAGACATATGTAAAAAGCCCAATAAAATATGATGTTTTAACAATATTTTGGCTTTGTGTATGATAGATTATATGATTTATTGTTACAGATGCAAGGCTTAATGCTTCCATTATTGTATGAAATTGTTCGAAATGTGTACTTATCATCCTGAACTTTCAAATGTGTCAAATATTTTTTTGGACTTGTTTAAGATGCACCAATTTATCCTCTCAATATCACGTGCTAGAATCTGGTTGGAGAGAAAAATAAGAAAATTAACATTTTTTAAAAGTCAAATCAACCAGATGCTGATGATAAATAAAAAAATTCATATTTTTTATACTAATATTATAAATTTATCGGTATGAATATATTTTACTATAGGTATCAACAAATCAATTGGTTTGCATATAGTCTGTGCTTGATTGATGAAAGTTTCACTTGATAGAGCTTGACTAAAGTTCAAGTTTAGTAATAGGTGTCGAGACCATAAAAAATAAGTCCATGTGTATAGATAAGAATTGTTGTTAGTAGCAGGCATGGGTAGTATTTCATAAGGAACAGATACAAACGAGTTAATCTTTAATGAATGACAAACAATGTGACCTAGAGTAATTTTCTTGAGAGTTGGATTATTAAAACTAAGTAAAGCATGTACACGATAATATGAAAAGATGATTACAAAAGAAAACTATAAAAGACGTTTATAAAAGACGATTCTAAAAGCGACTCAACCTACTTAGGGTAAATCAAGTATCATGGTGACCATAGGACAAGAGATAAATTGCACCAACACTTAGGTTTGGTTATACTAGAGCTCTCTACCGTACATTATTAACAATTCATCCTTACATTGTATAAAGGTTGGACTTCGCACCTCAGTTACCTTCTTACTCACTGTGACTCTCGATGTTACGCCAAGGAGCTCGTCAGTAAATGTTAATACGAAATAGAAAATTCCAAATCCTAACCAACAAGTAGTAAGACTCCCAACAAGCATTATATCATTGCTCTCTAGTCTCAATGAGATTGCTTGTGAGCAGACCATAATTTCTTGGACTTGCGCGGTCATAGAAGGTGCCAAACCCGTTAGATGGGGCATGGGGGATTTTTAAATAGGTGGAATGAGAAGGAAAGTGAAGATTTAAAATACTTGAGGTCTAAACTTCTAGCCTATGTTATGCAGTTGCCACCCAAATCAGCTCTTCCTAAGAAATTTGTTACAACCTAGATCCATTAAGCTTAAATCGTACCATAGTGTAGAGATTCAGGTTCAGATTCTAATTCGTCGTTACTTGAGTTAATATTACATACATGTAACCACCTTTATAACATTTCAATTTATTCTAGTCATTTTCGATTTATAAATAACAATTTATAATCATTCCTACGTGAAAAACTGAAAATATATAAAGTACGATAAATAAACAAGTAGGAACTTTAACAACACCTATTCTAAGGGGGATTAATTACATATGGGAAGGGGATACAAATGGTTATAGATACATTTGATATAAAAATACATGTGTTTTTATAATTACAATAGCCGAAGGAAAAATAAAACCTAACATTCATCTAACCTATATCTACATGCATCCACAAAAATAAAACCTAACATTCATCTAACCTATATCTACATGCATCCACAAATAATAATATTTCACAACATCATGGCATAGTTAGTAAATCAAACAAGACTCAATTAGCATGCATAAGTTAGATTAGGGTTATTGTGAAAAAGTATCACGGTTCGAATGATTTTCAAAGTGGAAATTCTAGTCTCTAAAGCAGGTTTCTCGTAAAAAAGCCGGTTTTAGACTTGATTATCTTGCAAGTTTTATAATGATTATGCCAGATGGTATTATGTTGGGTCAGATGTCAAGGAAAATGTGTTTCCCGTCATGGGGGCATCCTAAAACGGTGTAAAAAAGCGATAAAATGGATGAAGAAGGTAAAATATACATTATGTCTCTGTTAACCACTGGGACCGGCCTTGGTAAGGGCGGTACCACCTTGGTTAGTTAGTAAGGGCCTTTCTAACCTTTCTTGAAGAAAGGGGTTGAATCAGAGGGTACCCACCTAATGCTTGGGTCTGAACCTAGTAACATGACCGGTACCGACCTAAGGTCGGTAATGGTCTTGTATACCAAGCTAGTACCGACCTCACAAGGAGGGATACCGGGCTAATTTTTAATTTTATCACAAAAAGAACATGAAAACTTAAAAAATGCATAACAAAAAAGCTAAAAACCTCCATAAGATCACAATCTTACCCCTCTGATGTGAATTCACTAGTTTGGGAGCCAAAAATGCCTTGGAGATGATCCTCTAAGCCTTTTTTGATTGGTTTTTCTTGATTTTAAGAAAAAGAAAGGTAAAAAGTTGATTTTGTAAAGAAAAATGAAACCCAAGGCTAGAAAAATGTGTTTATCCTATTAAAAACCCAAAACAGTAGAGAGATTAAAAAACCTAAGAAACCTCACTTTTTACTAACCAAACACTCTCTATTTTGAACAATGATGTTGAGCTCGTCCAAACCCTAACTTTTAGAGTTTATATACTGGATAAAAGTGGTCCCAATAATTAATGACATGTAAAAAATTAGATAAAAGAAAAATGAGGCTAATTTAATTGGAAGAACCGACCTTGCAATGAGTGCAAGAGCGATACCGGCTTGTTGGGGGGGGGGCTTAGAGGGCCGGTACTGGCTTCATTTTTTATCCTTTTGCTATTTTTAGTTATTTTCAAGAGGTTTTGGTTCAAATGTCCAAAAGATCTTTTACGATATCTTTTTAATCCTAATGTGAACTCAATATAGTCTAGAGAATAAGTGAAAATACTTCTCTTATTCGCTTTACGAGAGGGACCAAAATCTCATACTCTTAGGATGCCCCTTGTGTGATCACTACTAACATAAGTAAGAATGGTCACACGAAAAGAAAAAGATATAAATCATACCTAAGGTGGTATGAGTTGTCAGAGTTGACTTGAGGCGAGAAAGTTCACCCTTCAGAATTTTGATGAGGTCGACTTCTAGGGTTATAGCACTTAGTTGTAACCTTGGAAACTAGTTACCTCTATTAACCTTGAGGTAAGAAAGTTCACTTTTCAGAACTTTGATGAGGTTGACTTATAGGATTAAAGTACCTAGGTGTAACCTTGGAAAAGATCTCCATAATGTGGTTTGTGGAATCGAATTTAGTTTTTATTTCTAAAATGTGGTCTAGAAGATCAGGTTTTAGACCTCCAAAATGTGATTTACAAGGCCAACTTAGCTTTTATTACCAAAATGTGGCTTTGAAAAATAGGTTCTTGACCTCCAAAATATGGTTTGGAAGGTTGTTTGAGCTTTGATTAGGGAAATTAGGATGTTAATCTTCAAACTATGTATCGAAAAATTTTCATGTAAGAAAAAATATTATGTAGTTGGTGATGTGTAAAAACATGTTTTAACTTCTTGATTGACTTTGCGGAAGCATTATATTTCTCCCCATCAATCAAGAGTAAAACACGAAGGAAAATAATCAAGTATGAGAATTCGACTTGTCTGAAATATTTGTTGAGGTGGAATTGCCCCTTGCATGGATTGTTATCTCATAGAAGATTTAGGTATTTTGTGAGGATGTATTTGAATTTCTTAATTTACTCTGTGGGGATAAAAATATTTTTCCTTTCAACTGAAAGTGGAAAATTGGAAGAAGTGATACAAAGGTTTTTTCTTAGTAAGGGATTTAAATTATTTGGGTGACTTTCACAGGGGAAAGAGGTTTACAATTGGTTCTGGGCTTAGAGAAATTGAAAGAAGGAATAAATGATGATGACAGCAACGGTGGCATGATAGCGGCGGCATGACGACAGAGATGGTGAGGTGGCGTGACATGACGGTAGAGGCTTGGTGTGGTTTATGCAGAGGGAAGATAACTTTGTGGGCTTGGGTCCATGACTTGAGTGAGGCCTATATAAAGACTTTATTTCAATTTTTTCATATTATTTCCCACATTTTCTAAATTTGAATTTTAGAGTTTATCTCTCAAGATTTTCTTATCCATTTTTCACCAAAATACAAATAAACTTTTCGATCATCATCTCAATTCAGTACAACTTATTGACCTTGAGGAGGGCACCCATGGGTTGAGGATTTGCTCAATTTCCCAAGGCTATAGACTTCAAGGTGATAGAGAAGTTCATGGGATACACACCAGAGAGACCTATTGCCTTGGTGACTAAGCTTAAGGATCACTTTTATCAACTATTAGAAACTTGTTAATTTTCATTGATTTTTGAATTTATTGAATCTTTATTTGAATAAAAATTTGAAATTATGCAAAATTTAGACATGATAAATGCGTAGAGATTGAGATAATGTTATGTGAAATTAGTCTAGGATTAATTATGCATGAATATGGGTGTGAAGTATTGTGAAAATTAGACATGAATACTAAAATAAATAGGCGAGAAAAGTGAAACATGGACAATTCTATCCCGTTACCTGGCACCGAAATCATTGCCAAAACTGACCGTATTTAGGCCATTACCAACATGACGACCCAAGCCAGTACCGGTTTAACACTAGTATCAGCCTGGCTAGAACAACAATGTTATCAATGCTGTTTCGGGGGAACCTGAGGGGTTAGACCCGTACCGTTAGACCCTAAGGCCGGTACCGAGGGAATGCGATGTGAGCGAATGACATTTCTCCCGCAAGATCTCCATGAGGTGCCGGCCCCTTGAGTGGGTCGTAGGGGTTTTATTTAAAAGGAAGGAAGGAAAAGGTAAATTTAGAAGACTTGAGGCCTAAACCTCTAGCTTATGTTACGGAATCGTAACCCATATAAGCTCTTCCAAGAAATTCAGTACAACCTATATTTGTTAATCCTACACACCATAGTATATGATAAGTGTATAATTACACTTATTATCTTGATATTTTTAATCAATTATCGATATGGTTTAAAGTCATTTTATACTTCATATAAAAGATTTCACGTGGTACGTAGTTATTATTTATGCAAATGCAGAAACTAGGTGAATCTTGGGAGTAAAATGATCAAAGATGGAATTCTATGTAAAAAGAGTGAAAAAGGTGCAAAAAGATGTGTGGAACACAAGGAATTGGCTTAGGATCGAAGTTGTCAAAGATTGGCAAAGTTGCAAATTAGGATAATGAAGAAAAGCACATGTCACGATCGTGACACCTATTCACGGTCGTGACTTATCATTCTTCACAAACAGAAAGTTACAAACCAATGTTCACAATCACGACATGTAAGTCACGCTCGCGACTTGTGACGGTTTTTGGTAAACTCTTCTCAACTACCAACCGCGAGATAAAAATGATCAACCGCCATCAACTGCCATCAACTGTCAAATGAAAAGACACCTTTTGGAAGCAATCCAATCATGAAAAGGGGCCTATCTATTGAAGATGAGGATAAAGCTTTGCATCCAATCACAATGAAGTGATGCAACTCATCCAATCACAATGGACACGACTCTTCGTTTGGATAGATGCAGCCCTTTGCACTCTATAAATAGGGTTCAAAACCAACCATTTTTGTGGCAATGTGCATGGGCAATGAATAGTAGTAGTGCTTAACGTGTATGGAGAGTGAAAATTGTATAGATTTTGCTAGTTCAAAGTGTTAGTGAGAAAATGTTTAAGTGATTCAAATCCTTGTTTCGATCACTAGATTTCTCTATATTCTCGAGCGATTGTTGTATGAGTGTAATTGCAAAGCACTTATCAATAAAAGTTTATGTTCTTCAACATTCATTTGTTCGATATTCACAAAGAATAGCATCCTAGCAGATGTTCTGTATGAGTCGAGACCAAATTTAAAGTAGA
>CATIWQ010023408.1:0-39511 GCA_949673415.1 Euphorbia schlechtendalii
GATCCCACAGGGAAGGACTAGTTCTAAAGATCAAATAGGGAAGTAGAATAAAAAGAAACTAAAATAAAATAATGTAAAGTTTAGGAAAGGAGGATTGGAATGATGGATGAATAGACAAATGTATGAAAGATTAGAAAAGATAAAAAGTATATAGATTTTCCCTACGAACAAGTATAGAAAAGAAAATATGCAAAATCATTGAAGTTATTATGTTCACTAGATTAATTTAACAGACTTGGTTCTAGACACTCAAATATTCAATTATTCACCATAGAGTAACACATGAAATGACTTTTCTAAATCTAGTGCAAATGAATTAAGACAATTATATAAACCTGGACAACGTCAATACTATGCTTAATACGGGTTGCTCGCACATAGCCATACTTAGCAAGTTACCATTCCAAAAATGTTGGCTCACTAAACAGCTTTATAATCACAGATCCAGTGATTATACACAATCTCTTTAACCCCGAAACTACTCTTAAAGTTAACTCAGAAGCATATAACTTGTTTAATATAAAAGACTCAACATGAAATACACATTATGACATATAGACATATCATAAACTTCAAAATATAAAGTATAAGTAAAAAAAAGGAAAGTTGTAAGGTTTGTAAGTGAAAGCTAAAGTTGATCAAACCGTATCCACTCTTTAATGGGAGTCATCAACTCCCGCAATGCTTGCATTTACTTTGAATTCGGTCTTGACTCATACAGAACCTCTGCTAGGATGCTATTCTTTGTGAATATCGAATAAATGAATGTTAAAGAATGAAAACTTTTATTGATAAGTGCTTTGCAATTACACTCATACAACAAATGCTCGAATATGTAGAGAAATCTAGTGATCGAATAAGGATTCGAATCACTTATACATCTTTTCACTAACATTTATGAATGTAGCGAAATCTAGACATTTTTTTTACTCTCTATCTATGCATACACATGCATTATAACACACACATAATCACTCACAATCCATGCCACAAAATTAGTGAGTTTGGAGCCCTATTTATAGAGTACTAAGGGTTGCGTCTATCCCAATAAAGGGTTGTGTCCATTGGTGAAAGATTGCATCTCTTCATTGTGATTGGTTAAGAAGCTTTGATTTAATCCACAATGGATAGGCACCTTTTCATGATTGGTTAGCTCTTGATAAGTGTCTTTTTGTTGGTAGTTGATGGTGGTTGATCATGCTTATCTGGTGGTTGGTAGTTAAGAAGATAATACCAGAAAACCGTCCATGTCGCGATCGTGAATCTTTGATTGGCAGACTTCTGATCTGAAAAAGAACTAGCCACGATTGTGATTGATTGTTGTGACCGTGAATTGCATTATTCTTTAGAATTCTCTTTGTAACTTCACCGATCTTCGATAGCTTCGATCCTAAGCCAAATCTTTGTGTTCCATGCACCTTTTTCACTCTTTTTTCGTAGAATTCCACTTTTGATCATTTTACCTTAGTATCTGCATTTGCATAAAAAACAACTACATACCACATGAAATCTTTTATATGAAGTATAAAAATGACTTAAAATATAGTGTTTAGTGTGTAAAATTAATATGATAATAAGTGTAATTATACACTTATCACTCTCAAACCAAGCTCTAGGAGCCAGCTTCAATCCATAAAGAGCTTTCTTCAATTTGAAGACATGCTCAGGATTCATTGGATCTTCAAAGCCAGGGGGTTAGCGAACATACACTTCTTCTTCAATGAATCCATTCAGGAATGCTCTCTTGACATCAATTTGAAACAATTTGAAGTTCATATGGGATGTTGTACGCCACTTTTCTACTGATAAGTTTAATCTAATATGGTTCCAAAATCTCGTGAACTGTTGGCTATCAACTGCACCAAAAACTTGTTCACATATAAAATGCAGATGTTGTCAATACCCCTTACCACATAGAAAAATGATGATAACTGCAAGTATACAGTTGCGATGTAGTTTTAAAAGATATCGAACCCACAGGGAAGGAACCTGGTCTAAAGATACAGTAGGGAACAAACAAAGTAAATAAAATAAAAATAGTTTAGAGATTTTTGTGGGTACGAAGATTAGGATGAAAAGTTGAGTAAATATAGATGTGATAGACTAGAAACTCTATATGAATAGATTTTCACTATGACTAAGTTTAGCAGAGAAAACATGAAAGTTTAACAAAGATGTTACAACACACTAGATTATCTAACAGATTCAGTTCTAGATATTCAAATGTTCAATTATTCACAGCAGAGCTACACATGAAATAACTTTTCTAAGTCTAGCGTAAATGAGATAAGACAATTATGAAAACCTGCACAACATCATTACTATGCTTAGTACGGGTCGCTCTCACATAGCCACATTTAGCAAGTTACCATTCCAAAAATGTTGGCTCACTAAACAGTGTTATATCACAGATCCAGTGATTATACATGATATGGTTAACCCTGAAACTACTCTTAAAATCAACGCCAACGCATATAACTTGATTAACATAAAAAAATTAGCGCGAAATACGCATTATGACACATAGACATATCATAAACTTCGAAATAGAAAGTATAAGTAGAAAGAAAAGAAAAGTTGTAAGGTATGCAAGTGAAAGCTAAAGTTGATCAAATCGTATCCACTCTTTAATGGGAGTTGCCAATTTCCCGCAATTCCTGCGTCTGCTTTGAATTCGGTCTTAGCCCGTACAGTACCTCCGCTAGGATGCTATTCTTTGCGAATATCGAACAAACGAATATTGAAGAACGAAAACTTTTATTGATAAGTGATTTGGAAGTACACTTATACAATAATCGCTCGACTATGTAGAGAAATCTAGTGATCGAAACAAGGAATCGAATCACTTAAACATTTTCTCGCTAACACTTAAGAATGTAACGAATCTAACTATACACACACTATTTTCACTCTATGCTTTCCTCTCTAATGTTTCACACTATTCACCCCACCAATGCTACACGAAATTTGAGAAGAATTAGAGCCCTATTTATAGAGTTTGAAGGGTTGCGTCTATCCAAACGAAAAGTCACATCCATTGGTGAAAGATTGCATCTCTTTAATGTGATTGGTTGAGAGGCTTTGATTCAATCCACAATGGATAGGCACCTTTTCATGATTGGTTGACTCCTGATAAGTGTCTTTTCATTGGTAGTTGATGGTGGTTGATGGCGATTGATCATGCTTATCTGGCAGTTGGTAGTTAAGAAGATAATACCACAAAAATGTCCAAGTCGTGACCGCGATATACAAGTCGCGAGCGTGAATCTTCCTTTGACAGATTTCTATTCTGAAGTGACCAGGTAGCGACCGCGAATGATTATCACGACCGTGAATGGAGTTTTCTTTAGATATTTCCTTGCAACTTCACCGATCTTCAATAGCTTCGATCCTAAGCCCAATCTTTAAGTTCCACGCATCTTTTTGCACCTTTTTCACTCTTTTTTCATAGAATTCCACTTTTGATCATTTTACTTCTAAGAGTTATCTAGTATCTGCATTTGCATAAAAAACAACTACATACCACGTGAAATCTTTTATATGAAGTATAAAAATGACTCAAACTATAGTGTTTATTGTGTGAATTTATCATGATAATAAGTGTAATTATACACTTATCAGATGCAAAAGCACACAGGATTCGAATTACTTTGAGCCAGGCTACAGGAGTATAAGTCTCATCATAATCGATGCCTTCTTATTGATTATAGCCTTGCATGATAAGCCTAGCTTCATTCCTGATAATAGATCAATCTTCATCAAGCTTGTTCCTACATCTTCAAACTTCTTAGGTTCGATCAATGAAATAAAGGGTGGATTACTAATCATCCTACTAACCTGACCTCGTGCCATCACTCGATTATGAACATCATCAAGTATGTTGTCTAGAGGATGGTTGCAATGAACTCTAATCTCTCTTAGTAGACTCAAATCAGTTACTGGAGGATCGATAATGGGTTGTTGCAATGGAGGTTGATCTTCGCCATCATTGAAGTTGATTGAAAGATCATCATCATCTTTGACTTCCTTAGCTTCATGTTCTTGCGCTGGGTTGGGTAGCACAAAGAGTGGCACACTGAGTGGATCTTCTTGCTGGGGTACTCCTTCATCTTCATTAGATGGACGTCTAACTGCATTGTTTGTTTCATCAAAATCTACATCCATAAACTCTCTTAATATGCCAGTTCTTTTGATATATATTTTATATGCCTTGTTGTTAGTTGAGTATCCCAGAAAGATACCTTTATCAGACTTAGGATCAAACTTACCTAGTTACTCCTTGGGTTTAAGAATTATGCACCTACAGCCAAATGATTTGAGTTGATCAATCTTAGGCTTGTGCCCTTGCCAAAGTTCATAAGGTGTTTTCTCTAGAATTATGTAAATTAAAACCCGATTCAAGTTATAACAAGCTATGTTAACAGCTTCTCCCCAAAAGTACTTTGGTAGATTGTTTTTCACTCAGCATGGATCGAACCATTTCAACTATGGTTCCATTCTTTCTTTCTACAACCCAATTTTGTTAAGGCTTATAGGGAGAAGAGAAGTTATTGTCAATTCCATGTGCTGAACAGAATTCTTCAAAATGGAAATTCTTGAATTCACATCCATAATCACTTCAGATTCTATTGATTTTAGTTCCTATTTCATTCATTATCCGGTTACTGAACTTGCCAAAAGATTTATATGTCTCCTCTTTGCTACTTAGTAAGGCTACCCAAGTAAATCTCATGAAGTCATCCACAACCACCAACAAAAATCTCTTATCACCCATTCTCATGGTTGAATAGGGCCGAAAAGATCTAGGTGGAGGAGCTCCAATGGTTGCTTAGTTGCTATGAGATTGATTGACTTAAAAGATTTCTTAACTTGCTTACCTAGTTGGCAAGCTAAGCATAGTTTGTCCTTCTCGAAGTTGATGATGGGTAAACCCGTAACTAATTGCTTTTTTGCAAGTTTGGATAGAATGTTCATATTCATATGACCTAACCTTCTATGCCAAAGCCATGAATTATCCTCCTTAGATACAAGACACACATTAGTGGAGCTTGGGGATAAATCAATCATATGTACATTATTGATTCTAGGCGTAAAGAGAATAGTAGAATCAATCTTACAGTTAATAACTGAATAGCTTGTTGAGTCAATTGTAACCCATCTATCTTTGTCATAAAGCTGGGCTACACTAAGCAAGTTGAACTTCAGACCTTTGACTAGATAAACCTCTTCGATTAAAGGAGAGACACCAATAGTGCCACGGCCTACAATCTTGCCTTTATGGTTATCTCCAAAATTAACACTTCCATTTCTTTTGCACTCCAATGAGATGAACTGGCTTTCATCTCCCATCATATGCTTTGAGCATCTGCTATCCACATACCACATTTTAGAGTCATCAGTGGATTAAGGCTCACATGCAAAACAGTTACGTTTTCTTAGGTACCCATTCTTTCGAGTTGGGTCCTCCCTTGTTAGCAATGCTTAAATTACTCCAATTATACTTGTCATAATAACCATTTTTATTCTTACACATTACTTTAGCATGTCTAGCTTTTCTGCAAAAACCACATGTTGTTGTTGCTTTGGGCTGGCTCGCTTTCTTCTTTTCAGAGGAATTGTTCCTCTTAGAATTGTGAGTTTGGTTACTCAGAGGTTGACTGTTGGCTGGAGGAGGATCATGTTTCTTCTACAAATTTGTTACCTCAGTAGTCAACTCATCTAATTGCTTAGTGAGGTTGCTATTTAAACAATCTTGATACTTAGCTTTTTCTTGAAGAAAGCGGATATCAAGAGATAAGGAAGCGACAGTGTCTTCCAAATCTTCATTTCTCCTCACTAGCTATTTGATGTTTTTCATTAACTTGTTAGTCAGTTTCATAACATCAAAGATAGCCAGGGGGAATTCTTCAATAGATAAGGGAATTTCAAGATGTACCTCAGCTTGAGGAGCTTTTCCCTTATTGCTCTCAACTTCAGAGTCAGTAGCATATTAATCTCTACCAGAGGTAGATGTTGAGCCTTTGCCCCTTTGATTTTCAATGGCTATAAGATAGAGGTTGGCTAATCAATTGCTTCCTCATCAGATGACAAGGATTCTTCTGAGTCACTCTATGTGGCAGCAAGTGCCTCATTCTTCTTGTTAAACCTCTTCTTGAATATGTCATTTTTTGCCTATGGATAGCTGGATTGGATATGGCCTTTTCTCCACAGCTAAAGCACTTGATGTCTTTTCTTTGCTCTTTTTTAGGTCCTCCCTCAGCTCCATGCTTATGCTGAGTTGACTTATTTTTAGCAAGAAACTTCTTTTTGTTGAACTTACCGTTCTTCTTCATAAAGAGTTTGAAACGCCTGGTCAGTAGGGCCATTTACTCATCAGAGTCATTGTTGGTGGACTCATCAGATGAATCAAATTTTAGGATAATGGCTTTGCCCTCTTTTTCCTTACCTCGACTCCTTTTAGAGCCATCAGATCACTTCTTGAGAGACATCTCATGAGTAAGCAATGTTCCTATCTGCTCATAATAGCTGTAGGTCTTCAGATTATAAGCCTCCTCAATAGCACTCTTCTTAGAGTCCCACTCTAAGGTAAGAGTGCGTAGAATCTTCTTGACGAGCTCCTCCTTGGTGAACTCCTTTCCCAATCTCTTCAGTTCATTAACGATGTTAATGAACCTGGTATTCATGCTTTAAATACCCTAGCTAGAACCCATTGGGAACATCTCATACTCCCTCAGCATGAGATTGATCTTTGAATCTTTGACCTTATCCATCCCCTAGTAGGTAATCTCCAACATTTTCCAAATTTCTTGCGCTGTCTTATATCCTAAGACCCTATTAAACTCAGTAAGATCTAGCGCACAGTGTAAGTAGTTAATCATTATGGCATTCTCCTTGAGAAGCCTCATATTAGCGACATCGTAGACCTCTGGATCTACAGGAACATGAATTCTGTTCCTCACAATAGTAAGAACTCTAGGGCCAAGCTCGATCTCGAGCCAAGCTTGCATATTGTGCGATTGAATGAAGTTTTTCATGCTATTTTTCAAGAATGTGGAATGATTACCATAAAAAAGAGGTGGCCTGGTAACAGACATTCTCTTATTTAGGAGAACTGCTTGCCTTAGCTAGAACTCTAGTTGTTGTAATCCATTTATGGATCTTTACTCAAAGATGATTAGTCAATAAGTTGATCACTTGCTCTGATACCACTTGTTGTTTATCCTTAAATAGTTTGTAAACAACCACAAAGGGTGGGTGAATGCAAATCTTGGTTGCTTTTAAGATTTATAAAAATTATTTAACTAAGTAAAGTTTTTTTATGTGTGTTGAGTTGTTCTAAAAACTTATAAACTGTTCAACTTTGCTGGCATAGTTTATCTTCAATCTCTTAATGAGTACTCTACTCATCTTAGATCGGTTTCAAGCAAAATACTTAATGATAGAAAGAATGATGAATGAGCTGGGCTAAATAAAAGCTATAGCGAAAGTTTAGAACTTCAACGCCTGATTTTATCCTAGTTCGGCCACGAGCCTACCTCTAGTCCCCAGATTCCTTCTCGGAGCTTTAATCCACTAGTGTTTGTTCCTTACTTAGGTAGAGTAGCCTTTACAGCAGGTAGACACAGTTTTTAGAGAAAGTACCTTTCTTTCTAACTACCAATCAACTCAGTTTGGGTACCCTTCCCAAAATGACACTCAGATTTGAAATGAAAGTGCGAACTAAATTTAACTTATAAGATGTTGAATCCTAACAATGTTAAATCTAAGAAATTGATTCTCTCAGTTACAAGTAGATTTGAAATGGTTTTCTAATTACTTAAATGTGGAATTTCTTAAAGCGGGGAGTATTTGTGCAAAGTTTCAGCTCTTAAAGAAATTCGAGGTGATTCACCAAGTTTAAACGTCTGCTTTTGTCTTTTATTTATACTTGAATCTTTGCAAAGTAGCCATTGCAAACTTTTCATCCTTGCAATTCTTCAATTTCTCTTTTCTTCATATCTTTCGAATCTTCCTGTTAGAGATAGATTCCAAGACATTTAGAGATAGAAATTTGAACGTTGAGGTGCGGTAAAATTCCATTGACAAATTCTAGTTTATCTTCAAGAAAAAAGGATTGAGAGAGAGGCACCCGAAGTGCAACGTGGAGTCTTGTGATTAGTTGATATTGTTGACGCTTGTAGAGATGCGCAGAGAGATTGAGAAAATGGTTCATGTTAAAGGATTCTTTTTATCTTCGACTTTAGTGAGCAATATCCAACATTCCGTACTAACACCTTTTTGAATTGTGAGGACCGCTGGAAATCTTCATTAATTTCAAGGCTTTTTAACATGAGAAACATCAAAAGAATATTTTGTTTCTCATAAAAGACATTAGCAGCATAGGTGTCATTTAATTCTCTAAGTGTCAATGAATATAGCTTTTAATCAATTAAAATCTAACTCAGCACAACTAAGTTAATATTCTTATAAACTATGTAGTACCAGCACAGACTCAACTTTCCCTACTCTAAGCCGTAATGTAATTAATTATTCAGCAAACTGAGTTGTTTTCCCTTAAACAAACTCAAGTCAGCTTCATTAATTAAGAGTATACTTAATACTCAATTAATTTTACTATCCTAGTCAATTTGCTATTTCCAACATTTAAGTACTATGAAGTACTATTAACTTGGATTTCATAAAAACTAGTTTGACCTTATTTGAACGGATTCAGTGTTTGGGATGGCGCTAACCTGGTTTGGCCATGGTGGGATTGGGGTTGCAAGGTTTCATGCCAAACTTGAAGTTATTGGCAGGATTTTCAACTGGCCACTTGATGATGGAAACGTATTTGGGTAGAGCCAGATCTCCTAGCCATAGGATGGCTAGTTGATCACAAGGTTTTGAATTTATTTATTTTGAGGGCTTATATTCAGT
This sequence comes from Euphorbia schlechtendalii, assembly GCA_949673415.1. Taxonomy (NCBI): domain Eukaryota; kingdom Viridiplantae; phylum Streptophyta; class Magnoliopsida; order Malpighiales; family Euphorbiaceae; genus Euphorbia; species Euphorbia schlechtendalii. Next base: position 8,917 of record CATIWQ010023408.1, read on the forward strand.
GATGAAGCAAAAAACCTTGTTCCCCACCTTTTTACCGATAAGATAAAAGTTCAAAATACGAACAGGTGTTGTCAATTATCAAAATAGAAAATTAGTGACCACTGCAAGTATACAGTTTCGATGTAGTTTTAAAAGATATCGATCCCACAGGGAAGGAACCAGTTTTAAAGACCAATTAGAGTTACACAGTAAATTAAAATATAGAATTTATATTGGAGGGGTTTGGATGATAGACGGATGAATGGATAGATGTATGAACGGACTAGAGAAGATGTATAATATAGAGATATTCCTACGAACAAGTTTAACAGAGAAAAACATGCAAAATCATCAAGAATATTTTGTACACTAGATAACTTCAACAAATAAGGTTCTAGATGCCCTAATATTTAATAATTCACCGCAGAGCAATACATGAGATGACTTTTCTAATCTAGGGTAAAAGAATTAAAAGACTTATAAGAACCTAGATAACTATATTACTATGCTTAGTACGGGTCGCTCTCACATAGCCATATTTAGCAAGTTACAACTCCAAAAATGTTGGCTCACTAAATAGAGTTATAATCACAGATCCATTGATTATACACAATCTTGTTAACCCCGAAATCATTCTTAAAGTTAACTTGAAAGCATATAACTTGATTAATATAAATGACGCAAAACTAATTACTCATTATGACACATAGACATATCATAAAATTTGAAATAGATAGTATAAGCAGAAAGCAAAGTAAAGTTGTAAGGTATACAAGTGAAAGCTAAAGTTGATCAAACCATATCCACTATTTAATGGGAGTCATCAATTCCCACAATTCCTGCGTCGACTTTGAATCCGATCTCATCTCGTATAGAATCTCTACTAGGATGCTATTCTTTGTGAATCTCAAATAAAAGAATGTTGAAGAACAAAAACTTTTATTGATAAGTGCTTTGCAATTAAACTCATACAACAAACGCTTGAATTTGTGTAGAAATATATTGATCGACATAAGAATCGAATGACTTATACATTTTTTTTACCTAAGACTTTGAAGGTAGGGAAATCTATATATTACACTCTCTATCTATAAACGTACACTATCATTCAATGTCTTTTAATCATGCCATAACCATGCACCACAATGCACCACGAAATTGTTGAGTTTTGAATCCTATTTATAGAGTGTGTAGGGTTGCGTCTATCCAAAAGAAGAGTCGTGTCCATTGGTGAAGAGTTACATCACTTCAATATGATTGGATGCAAAGATTCATCCTCATCCACAATGGAAAGGCATCTTTTCTTGATTGGTTGAGTTCCAAAAGGTGTCTTTTCTATTTGTAGTTAATGGTGGTTGATGGCAGTTGATCTTTCTTATCCGGTGGTTGAAAGAAAAGAAGAGTTGATCAAAAACCATCAAGGTCACGACCTTGAATGTATGTTGTGACCATGAATACTTGGTTGGAAACTTTCTATTGTGAAGGTTAACAAGTCACGACCGTGATATATGTATCACGATCATGATATGCCTTTTTCACATGATTCCACTTTTCGATTTCTACCGATCTTTGACATCTTCAATCCTTTGCCAATTCCATAAGTTCCATGCATCTTTTTACACCTTTTTCACTCTTTTTCCATAGAATCCCAACTTTAATAATTTTACTTCCAAGGTTCACCTAGTACTTGCATTTGCATAAAAAACAACTACATACCACGTGGAATCTTTTATATGAACTATGAAATGAAACAAAATCATATCGTTTAATGATTGAAAATATCATGATAATAAGTGTAATTATACACTTATCACACCCCCACACTTAACTTCTGCCTTGTCCTCAAGGTAAACACAACATAAGTGTATAAAATAGTATTCAATTTCATACCTCATTTGGCAAAAGAATATTGTAGTGAGATTCACATTCCCATGTTGCATAAGATTCAAGTAAAGGTTCAAAATTTCCCACAAATTAGTAATGTGAAATTTATATAGTCCAGTTGCATACCTTTGCTCTTAATGGAGAGTTAACCGAATCGCGTCTTTATATAGGGGTTATATGCTTTTTCGAATATTACATTCTCTCAAGTATAGTATATAGTATAAAGGACAAAAGGAGCACACTTTGGAAGTTTGATCTCAAGGAATTTTTAGGTAACCTAGGATGCTAATAACACTCTTAGTGGTTACATTTTAAGCTCCATACCACTCTCCCCCTTTTTTAGTGGTTGCATTTTATGCTCCATACCACTTTCTCTCATTTTATTCTTTTAAGCATATGTTTTAGAAGTACAGATTTGTACATTGAACCCTTTTTTTTGTGATATGCTACTTTTTCTTTTTTCACTCATTGAATGGTTGCAGTTTCTACTCTGTACCATTCCTCGCCTTTTGCATAACTCATTGGTTATCCTCTCTTTCTTTTGATATTTCACTCTTAATACCCTCATCCTTTATTGATTACTTTCAAAGTATTATGGCTATAGTTTCCCAACACTTTAAACACACTCAATACTTATAGGACTTATTCGAGAATAGCATATAAAACACATAGTAAGAACACTACTAGATATTACTCCACTTAAACTTATCGGTAGCATTAAACTAAAACTATATAACTTATACTAATTCATGTTACATTGAAATATATATCGAAACTTACTTAGAATGTTGCTTTTGAATGTTACTCATAACTCATCCTTGCCAAATGCTAAATGTTGTGCGAAAAATGCTCACACTCTCAACTTGAGTTCATACTCGAGACACTTTGTTCAAAATACGCACTAACATCAAACTTGAAATACCTAACACTCAAAATAACCTTGGAACATATGTTAGTATAGTATAGGTATAGATAATGTATAAATAACACAAAATCAAGAAAAAAATTTCAAATTCTTCAATTTTTTCATTTTATTTAATTATTTTGGATTTTCGGGATTGTTTAAAAATACCCCCCACACACTAAAGAACACAATGTCCTCATTATGAGAGACTTTATTAAAATTGTATATCTAAACTTAATCACACACAACTGAAAAGAAAATAAATAAAAGTAAATGACTTTGAACCCGTTTTATTCATCTGAACTTGAATTTGGAGGACTTGGTGAGATTTCCAAATTCTACATTTTTAAGTATGTATTTAACTTGCGGTTCAATGAAATGTTGGATTTCGTTAGTTGACAAACATCTTGCTCTATGGAGGTAATGTCTAGGCATGCTTAGTCGACATCTTTTATGAACTTTCCTCGCCATGTATCATGTGTACTTCCAGAGGCTTGTCTTGAACTACTACTTCCTAATTGAACTTCTTCAACATCTTCATCTTGTTGGTTTTATCGAGAAGTAGATCTATCTATCGGTCTAAGCGTCCTTACCCTTACTCCATATGGTAGAAACGTAAATTTCCTTCATCTTCTTTAACCAATCCTACTCTGTTCATATATGCTCCTCCCATAAAGTAAAATTTCTCTCTTGGACATATTGATATGTTAGTTGGTTCTTCACACCCAAAATAATTCCGCAAATAATATTTTCACCTCAAACTCTAGCCTTTTTGTGTTTAGTCAGACTAGTGATGGACTCCAAAACATACATCGAAAACTTTGGCCGTAATTGCAAAACTGTACACTCCAATATTACCAAATCTTTCATCGACACCTTAGTTGTTTCGTGTTGGAAGAAATGACATTGATAAATAAACTTTTGAAGGTAGATAAGGTTATTACTCCGAATGTTTTTGTTGGACGAGCTTTTGACATTGTATTGATCCAATCCCGTTAACTCAGTCCAAACATCTGTTAAATCATAATCTTCATCTTTTTCAATCTCTTCATATATTCCTCCAAAACTGAACCATTTGATTAAATCCATCAAACTAAACTTATATTCTTCTGCTCCATTTTTGAATTTCCTTTTCAAAAAGTTACCATCTTCCGCAACAGTAAACAAGAATTCAAGGACCCATTCCTCGATAAAAGGAAAATGCATATTCACAAACTTCTCTAATTCAAATAGTGAAAAATACTCCTCTACTTCTGCATGAATCCCAGCATCAATAGCAAAAGTAGGATCTTAGAAAAGCGTACCATAAAAATTGAAGTTATTGATTCTCAAATATCTTTCAACTTCTTCTTCACTATAGATTGGAAAAGGGCATCCATACTTATTTCTTTGGTTGACAAACTTGTTCTTCCCTTTAGTTGTTGCAGACTTCTTAGGAGCCATTGAATTCAAGAAAGAAAGAATTGTGTTTGATTTGGAAAATAGAGAAAACTTGCTTTTGCAAAGGATTGAGTTTGGGAAAAAGAGTTATCGTGAAAACAAACTAGGAAAAGTGGTTATTTATATAGAAAATAGGGTATTAATTACTTTTCCAATGGATATATATCAAATATAACCGTTAAAATATAGCTATTACAGCAATATCTGCTGTACAAATGGCACGGGTTACAATCGCAAAGGTTAGTCGCGATCGTGACTCTCTCTTATATAACTCGAAAGCATATAACTTGATTAATATAAATGACGGAAAATGAATTACTCGTTATGACATATAGACATATCATAAACTTTGAAATGGAAAGTATAAGTAGAAAACAAAGTAAAATTTTAAGGTATGCAAGTGAAAGATAAAGTTGATCAAACTGTATCCACTCTTTAATGGGAGTCGTCAATTCCCGCAATTCTTGTGTTTACTTTGAATCCAATCTTATCTCATACAGAATCTCCGCTAAGATGCTATTCTTTGTGAATCTCGAATAAAAGGATGTTCAAGAATGAAAACTTTTATTCATAAGTTCTTTGAAATTACACTCATATAATAAACGCTCGAATTTGTATAGAAATGTAGTGATCGAAATAGGAATTGAATCACTTATACATTTTTCTCTCTAAAACTTTAAACGTAGCGAAATCTAGATATTACACTCTCTATCTACACACAAAAACTATCATTCAATGCCTTCTAATCATTCCATAATCATGCACTACAATGCACCACAAAATTGTTGAGTTTTGAACACTATTTATAGCGTGCGAAGGGTTATGTCTATAGAAACGAAGAGTCGTGTCCATTGGCGAAGAGTTGCATCACTTCAATATGATTGGATGTAAAGATTCATCCTCATCCAAAATGGAAAGGCACCTTTTCATGATTGATTAACTTCCAAAAGGTGTCTTTTTGGTTGGTAGTTGATGGCAGTTGATCATTCTTATCCGGTGGTTGAAAGAAGAGAAGAGTTTACAAAAAAAAAGTCAAGGTTGCGATCATGAATGTATGTTGGGGACCATGAATACTTGGTTGGAAACATTCTGTTGTGAAGGTTAACAAGTCGTGACCATGATATATGTGTCACGATTGTGACATGCCTTTTTCAAGTGATTCCTCTTTGCGATTTCTACCAATCTTTGACATCTTCAATCCTTTGCCCGATCCTTAAGTTTCAGGCATCTTTTTGCACCTTTTTCACTCTTTCTCCATAGAATTCCAACTTTAATCATTTTACTTCCATGATTTACCTAGTACTTGCATTTGCATAAAAAACAACTACATACCATGTGAAATCTTTTATATGAAGTATAAAATTAAACAAAACCATATCGTTTAATGATTGAAAATAACATGATAATAACTGTAATTATACACTTATCACTGGTCACAGTGGGACCCTAGAGATTCTTAATTAAATTTTGGTCGGAAAGTCTATCTAAGACCCGATCTTCTTACTGATAAGGACTAATGTGGAACTATAACGCTTGAGTGAACAGGTCACTATAAAGAATAACGCTTAACATAATAGCAATCTCTTGACTAAAAATCAACTACTAGACCATTAACCTTTCACACGTGGCCTACTCATCTCCTCTGGAACCACTTTGAAGATTTAATAAGACAAAGACTTTATCTAAACAAGAAACCAACCTCTTGCATGAACTAAAACCTAATTATGAACCTGAGTCTTCGCTGGTGTTAGTGTGTGCAATGCCCTCTACCTGAGATCCTTTTTTATGAGCCACGATGGGGGAAACCTGGACGAGGCAACGAGCCGTTCTCTTCCAATCATTAACTAAAGTAAACAGAACCAATCATCCTCATCCAAAATGAGATGTTTATTTGGCAGACTCAAAATTGATGCATGAAATGTAAATGAGATGGTTGTGTCATAGGGTTTAACATGCTCTGATGATGAAAAGATACTTGCCCACTCCTAGGGTCAATCGACATCGATAAAGAAATGAGTTTGCCAATTCTTTTGAAACAAATAGATTGAAGTTGCCTACTACCAACTTGGTAATAGGCATTCTAAGTTCTTTGAGAATTAAAATAAGATCGAGATGACATCATACGAACACAAAAGGACATGTTTGCCAATCTATTTAGAATAAACAAAGTATGACATGGTAAAGGTTTGCCATAATAAGAATGCCAGAAGCAATGGGAGGGTCAAGATAATATCGACATGGCATAAAAAAGATGACATGTTTTCCAATCCTTTTAAAATAAACAGATCGAAAAAGGTGGTGAGGTTATCGCACTATCCAAGGGATAGTAGACTTATGATTATGAGAATTCATAATGGATCCTTCTCGTGTTGTGAATACGCTTCGTAAGTGTGTAAGTTCAAGTAAGGCATTGTACCCTAGGGAAGATAAAATACTAACTTGGGATAGGTTTGTTACTCTAAACTGCAGAGGTTTGGGTTCTAAGTGGGCACCACTTTAATTGGAGGTTAGTGATCCTAATCCTAAGTTACACTGTCTTCGCGTATCATCTAAAACTAAGTGAATGATATCGATGTGATATCGAATGATAGCAATGACATGTGTCCATATCTTTGTGTCTTCACAAAAGATCATTGTTAGCATGATGCTCAATATGAATAAATGTGAAAATAAAAGTGGTAAACAAATAGTACAGAGAACACAACATAATCTTCTAACAATTGATCCACTCACTAGGCTTTTTTGGTCACTAGGTGATCGTAAGTGATGCTTTCACGAGCTTCTCGCTAAAATAGGGCACCCAATCTTAAGGCTAAGCCATCAAATGCAATATGCTTTGTTTGAGATATTTAAAATGTGGTTTAACTCATTCGATGTCTTTTCAATAATCATTGATAATCTTCTAAACATTTTTTAGAAGTAAAGTAGTCCTTAGTGAAGTCACCTCTATGAGCGGACGACGTTGAACCAGCATAGTTCCTACTAGGCGTAGACCCCATGAGATGGGGCATGCGGGTTTTCGAAAGCATGAGTCAAAAAGTTATGTGATGATTAAAAAGAATCAAGTCTTAAATCTCTAGCTTATGTAATGGAGTCGCCACCAGGATCATCTCTTCCGTGAAAATTTGATATAGCCTAGATCTGTTGCCAAGTCCATACAATAGTACAAAGTTCAAGTTTGGAATAGTTACCTATTTCATTGTCCTTTGAGTTAAATTACACTATTAGTACACACGTTTATAATCTCCAAACCCATTATATGATTATTTTAGCGTGCATACGGAAAGAAATAAATAAACTAAAGTGTTGAAGCTAAGCACGTAGGAAAGTAAATACGCCTAGTCTACGGGGGATTAATTACATATTGGGATGGGGGATACAAATCACTTAGATACATCAAAATCTAAGGGATACAACTGCTTATAATACATCGATATCTAACAAATGATACAATTTATTTAAAATTGGATACCTGAAGGAAAATAAAACCTAACAATCATCTAGCTAAATCTACCTACATCCATAAAGGTTAGAACAAGTGATATTGCACAACACAAGTATTTGCAAGTATGTTCAATTTGACATGTAGGAGACCCATGAACGAAAATTTTAAAGCTCTTGTCTTATAAAAAGTGGTTCATTTTCATATACAAATATTTAATGAAAATGCGACATGTGAAATATGTCGGGTCGGTTATCTTGGAACTTGAGTTCCCTTTGTCTGGGTTTCATAAGACAACTTCATATGATACAAGCGAATGTAAATCTAGGTTGAGAATATAAAATGAGGTTGTTAATTGGACCTGCTTAGAATGAGATACATTAAAAGTGAGTACAATATATCCTAGTGAAGGGAAACTAGCTTTAACCACCCAAACATCCTTCAAATCGGTTTAAAGTCTTGTAAAATGCTCAAGAATATGTTCTAAATTACTAAAAAACTCAAATTTTGAGTCTGAATAGTCACCATTGACCTTCTTGAATATAGATCCATTAATATCATTAACCATATGTTGGCGTTGTTCATGACATTAGTGATGTCATTAATGACATCACCATGTCGTTAACAACATTACATTAGCAGCAACAACAGAAAACTTTAAAATTTTCACAAACACCAAAAACACACAAACATGCACATATATGTGAAACACAACTCTAGGAACTCAAAGGTTCACCCCATAGTCGTGAATCCACTTCTTCAAGATCCATAAAATCCTCCGTGAAGCTCTCCTTATTTCTTTAGTTTTGTGATTGGTTTGTGTAGGTCCGTAAATAGGCTAATAACGATAATAGAGGGGGGGGTGAATGTGTTATCTTGGTTAATTTTAAACTTTTTCTAATTTATACGCCAAGTTCGATTTTTATATGCATGCAGAGTGCTATATAAAAACGTATAAACTGCTCAACTCTGCTGGCACAGTTTATCTTCAATCCATAGCTGAGTAATACTTACTCAGCACAGATTAGATAACAAGAAAATAATTGAATGAGAGAGATGAATGAGTAGATCGCTGATAAAGCTTATCACTTAGAATTAGAACAATTACACCTGATATTTTATCCTAGTTCGGCCCCTAGCCTACCTCCAGTCCCCGGATACCATCTCCGAGCTTTAATCCACTAGTGATCCATTCCTTTAATAGGCGAAGAAGCCTTTACAATGGGTAGACACGATTATAGAAAGTACCTTCCTTTCTAACTATCGCTCAACTCAGTTTGAGTACCCTTGTCAAACCGACACATAAATTTTAAACAATAAGGTGAACTGAATTCAACTTGTAAAAACATTGAATTCTTACAATGTTAATCTAAGTTTCTCTCTATTACAAACTAATAAAGCTATTGATTGTTTGCTGATTACTTATTGTGGAATTTCTTTCCAAGCAGAGAAAAATTTTGCAGAGTTTTTGCTCTTAAGAAATTCAAGGTGATTCACCAAGTTTGAACGTCTGCTCCAATCTTCTATTTATACTTTGAAGCTCTGAGAAGTAGCCGTTGCAAACTTTACAAGATCGCTGATCTTCAATTTCTCATCTCTTTAATCATTCATATCTTCCCGTTAAAGATAGATTCTAGGACGTTTAGAGATAGGAATTTGAACATTGAGGTGCAACAAAATTCCATTCACAAATTCTCATTTAGCTTCAAGCAATCTGGATTTGAGAGAGGCATGCTATATTACAACGTGTAGTCTTCCCGTTGGATGACCTTGCTAATGTTGGCAGAATCACGTGGAGACACTTGAGACGTGGCGCATAACAGAAATTCCTTTTACCTAGACTGTTGGGGGGAATCTCTAAAATCCATACTGCTATATTTGACGTTGTGAGCTTTTACCTTGAAACGCACTAAGAGAATATTCCGTTCCATCATACATAACATTAGTAGCACATGTTTCATTAAGTCTCTATGTGTCAAATAAAGTGTGCTTTTAATTAAATAAAAGCAGGAACTCAGCACGAGCTGAGAGATGTAATTCCAAACTATGTAGTACTCAGCATAAACTCAGATTTTCTTACTCTAAGTCATAACTTAATTAATCATCTAGTAATACTGAGTTATTCTCCCTTGAATAAACTCAAGCTAGCCTTATTAATTAAGAGTTTTCTTGGTATTCAATTAATTTCACTATCCTAGTCAATTTTTTATTTCCAAAACTACTCAGTACTATGAAGTACTATTAACTTGGGTTCTACAATCTCCCCCATATTGGATAGATAGCGAACTACGTAGTAGAAGAAGTTAATTGAATAAATAGTTTATAGATTATGGAATACCTGAAAGTGATATAAGAATTCCCTTGTGCTGAGTGACTTCCCTTAGTCAGCTTGAGCTCCCCCATACTGAGTGAGTCTTCTACAAGCAGCTCAGCTCCCCTATACTAAGAGGATATCTTCTTGATTTGGGACTTAATCTTACTTCAACTTTTCTTCAAAGGGTTGGTCTCTTATATGTTTTCTTGTATCACATGGTTAGATGCATAGTAGAAAACATACTCAGTTTAAAAAGTTAAGAAGATCTTAACTTGAGGTAGGAACTTGTATTTTTATTAATTTAATAAAGGATAACTTAGTCAATACATAAAACATGTCCTGAGCTAAGATTAAAATTAGGTCCTATCACAAGTTCTACATTCATTTGAACATGGGCTAATCTATCTTTTATGCACGGAAGAGGAAGATCCTATAGTCTTATTCTTGTTAGACGGATGTAGTGGATGAGAATGCCTCAGAAGAGATCCATTGTTAAGATTTATTTTTCTGAGCGCATCTTCAACTACCTTCTCCCCTTTTGCAATCTGACCTTGAATAATTTGATCAAGATAGACACTATAGGCATCGAGTGTAGCTTGGAAGCTCTCTTGCTAGCTAATAATCATAGGGGAAATCTCTTGCTCAAATTGCTCCTTACCTTTCGTTTAGAGGAAGTATTGGTCATTGAGCTCACTAAGAAGAAGATGATGGCAACGCAAGAGATGAGCTATCTAGTCGAAGCCTTGACTAGCAAACTGTTGAAAATACTGAAGGAGACCACGGAAGTTAGTTGTAGTCATTGCAATCTTCAGCTGAGCCTCAATGTCAAGCAGCTTAGGACCAAGGGATTCGATACTCTTGGAAGTATAATCGATGTCTTTTCCATCCATCCCTCCCATTTTGAGTAGCATGTCCACCTTCTTCGTCAGAGCTTCCACCTTAGACTTAACGACATTCAACTTCTTGTCTAGTAACATTCTGGTCTCAAGGTAGAGAGATTCAGTTGGAGGTGCACTAGGCATAGGCATGTCTGGAAAGATTTTTCCCATCATAGATTCTAAAAACTTATTTGAAGAAGAGACTTTCTCTGTGATGTGATCACTGACCCCTCATTATATGGTGTTCATCTTGGCATGGAGAGGATCAAGATCAACAACAAGGGCCTTGTCTGGCTTCCTTGAGATAACCTTGGGGATCTTGAGGACTTCATCCTGCTTATTATCGTGAATAAGCAAGAACCGGGACTCGGATTCCACCAACTTTGCTATGCTATGGCTCATGTCCTTGGTTAATTCTACCTCCTTTGAGACTTCCTCAATCTTGCAATCGGTTAGCCACTTTATTTTATCCTGCTCCTTACCGAGCTCATGGATCTGTGTCACTTGAGTAGCCATATTGGTACTCAAGAGACTCAACTGCTCAGTAGCAACGTCTACAGTACCCTTTATCCTTCCTGCAATAGCATTCGCTATCATAGTAAACATGGGGATAGATGTAGTGGCTACCCCAAGCTGGGCTGCACAGTCCATTAACCCATTCAATATAAGGACCATCTTATCGAACCGGGCTTTTTGCACTCTCTTTTTCCAAGTGATTTTGAATAACCAACAAGCTTCCTTGGATTATCTCAAACTCCTCGAAGTATAGAGAGTCTCTAGGTATACTTGAGTGCTGTTCGAATTTAGAGAAACTTGCCTTAGGCCTGGATGATAAGTCCATCAATTCTTGAGAAAGTAGCATTTTTCCTACTTCTCCATCTAACTCAGCATCAGTCCTAAGAGCAGGAAATTGCTTTCTAGCTAACTCATGGATCTGTGCCAGGAAAGATGTATCAACCATTGCTGGCTTGCTGCTGGGTTCAGGTGCATCATTGGCTATAAAATTTGCCTCAGCATTCTAACCACTTGCTATTTCTTACTAAGAGTTCTCAGCATTAGGAACTTTCCTAACTAGAGGGGTTAGGGGGGTTAAGGATGGGTTTGAAGAAAAGGTAGGTTTAAAGATATGTATAGTTGAGAAATTTGGTTTGAGTGGAATAAAAGGTTCAATGGCTCTTGAAGAAATGGTTGGTTATTGAGAATGTATAGGAGGCAGTGGAGGAGAAGGAAAAGAATCTCGGGAGTTAGTAGGTGAAGAGATATGAAGTGGGGAATTTACATTGTTAGAAGAAAAGGGAGAGGTGGTTTTTTTGTGTTACAGGATCTACAGGAGTAGAACTTGACAGAGTAGAAGTATTTACAAGAGAAGGTTTAGAAGAATTTATAGGAGAAGGAGGGGTAGGATTTTTAGAAACCTCTAGGTTAGCTATTTGACCCAAGGATATATCAGCTTAAGGTTGCCCATGCTGAGGAGCAGATTCCTCAACATGAGTGAACTATGGGATGGGGATGCTAGCATCCTAAGAATCAGACTCCTCAGAGATCTAGATAATGGGTTCTCCAGTATCATCCTCACTACTTACCACCTGCACATGTTTTTGCAGAGGCCTTGTGGTAGTAGAATGCTTTCACTGAGTGTCCTTTAACTTGGCAAAGACTCCTTGAATGTTCTTAACAGTGTTGGACACATCCTAGTCCTCTTCCTTAGATTTCTTGGCCTTGCCTTGCTACTCAGTATCATTTGAGAATACCATCTTGCGCTTCCTTTGGTGCAAGGACTCATTGGCCTCAACCTCTTTCTCTTTCTCCTCAGCTTGCTCCTTTGGCCTCTACTTCCCTTTGAGTGTGGGTTTTAGCTTGCATCTTCCTTCGCTGATGCTGAACAGGAGCTTCATTGGACTTGGCTAGGCTCTTCCCCTTAGCCTTAGAGGAAGCAGCCCTTGATCTGTGAAGGAGGAGGTAGGGATCTTCTCCAGTATGCTAGAAATGGGGACATCATCAAAGTTAGCATCTTCCTTATAGTCCACCATAAACTGGTCCTAGTCCTCCTTGCTAATGTCCATAGGAAATACTGTCGGTACACATTTTAGCTTACGCTTGTGTTGTGCCTTGGTGTACCTAGCATGGACCTGATTGTAAGCTAGTTTGCTAAAGTGAGACATTTCAAATGTCATTTTCATTGGCAAAACTGAGTTACCGGACTCCCCTAAAAACTTGCCTGCATTGACTTTCACTACGCTCATTATCTTAGTTATTAGGTACCCATAGTGATAGACGGTAGTAACTTTGGTCAAGTGATGAAGAATCATCACAGGCCAGTTTAATTTCTTACCTTTTACCATATGGTAGACCACACAGTGCTCGAAATAAGTGAAGCTATTCAATGAGCCGGTCTTGGGTAGCAGCAACTTCACGACCAACTCATGGCACATCCTTACTGTCCATGACATCCCACTGGCTACAATTTCCCCTGAAAAGTAGTTCACTGGGAGTTCCCAATCTTCAGAATTGATGATGGCGTCTTCATCACCGGATCTGCAGAGCTGAGTGCTTGAGTGAAGCATGTTGAGAATGCTCGCAATCATCTTGGAGCAAATGAGAGTGAATTTATCCTCGAAATACATCAACAAAACATTATTATGACCTTCAATTGAGTACAAGTGAGAGCAGAAGACCCTAATGAGTCCTACGATAGCTGGACCCTCTATCTTTAGAAAATAACTAAGATTTTGTTGCTTGATAACCTGATTCATTGTCTTGTTCAACAACAGCCCTTCATAGTTAACTTCATAAACTAGACCAAAGTCCATGTTATCTTCCCACTCAATTTTGTCAAGATGGGTTCTTTCTTCTATTGTTATCTTCTCCAATTTTCCTTGAATGTTCACCACGATCTTCATATGGATGGTGGTCTTGATTCTGAAAGTGATTTTAGTTCTCTCCATTTTAGGGCTTGAAGAGAGGATTAAAAGTAGAGGAAATTAGGGTTTGAAAGCTCTGAAGATTCAAATTAGCAGAATGCAAGTGACCCATTTCCTTCAACTATTCAACTTTTATAGACGAATTCAGCTCACCTGATACGTGTCACAATCTCAGCTTCTAATAGAAAATGAACTCCGTGATTGACATCTAATGAACCACCTCAATAAAATGGTGAGTTTAGATGAAAAACGATTCCACTTCAAGCATGTGAAATTTGAAAAAGTAGAGGTTTGAATTTTAACTAGGAACAGTCATGCTGTTTCCTTAAAAACAAGACGGTGTTATCCACGTGCCATCTCATGCTTGATCCCCAACACATAGTCAAATTTTTGAGATTTTCATATTCCTTCTTCATCGTGGATTCGCCATACCAATCAATTACCTCAGTACATAAAATTGTTCCTTTGGCAATGGCTTAGTGAAGATATCAGCACGATGTTCCTCTTATGAAACATATTCCTGCTTGACATCTCCTTGTAACACATGATCTCTAATGAAGTTATGCCTAATGTTGACATGCTTCATTCTCCCATGCTGAATTGAATTCTTGGATAAGTCAATTGCACTCTAGTTATCACCCAAAACTTTGAGACAACTAGACTTGATGCCATAATCTTCCAGTTGCTACTTTATCCAAAGCAATTGTACTACGCAACTTCCTGTTACCATGTACTCAGCTTCAGCTCTACTCAACGCGATGGAAGTTTGCTTCTTACTATACCAAGAGACAAGGAACTCTCCAAGGAAATGACATCCTCCTGTTGTAATCTTCCTATCGAGTTTGTTTCTTCCATAATCAGCATCTGTGAATCCCTTAAGAGTGAAATCCGAACTACTAGGATATGACAGACCTGCTTTAATTGAGCTTTGCAAGTACCTAAGGCCTTGTTTGGTTCATGGTTTTTTCATGGTACGGTATAGTTCTAACGTAAATTCACTTGTTTGGTTGTATGTTTATTTTCATGGTATGGTTCTCTCATGGTTTTTTCATGGTTCCAAGAACCATAGATTTGGTGGTTCTCCATTGTTCTCCTTTAAATCAAACTAAATTTTAAAAAAATCATACCATACCATACTATCTATCCAAACATGAAATTTTAAAAGAACCATACTGTATAGTACCATACCATACCGTACTATACTTTAATGAACCATGGAGAACCATCATCCAAACAAGGCCTAAGAATACTCTTCACAACTGCAATATAAGATTCTCTAGGATCAGCTTGATAACGAGCATAGTAGCACACGGTATATTGTATGTCTGGCCTACTAGCAGTGAGATAAAGAAGAGAATGATAATTCCTTTGTAGAATTTGCTATCTACTGGTTTACCAGCTTTATCTTTACTCAAGATAGTATCTGTGGCTATAGGGGTGGATATTGGCTTCGAATGTTCCATGTCAAATTACTTCAGGACTTCTTTTGCATACATGGATTGGCTTATGAAAATTCCATCCTCAATTTGCTTGATTTGATGATTAAGAAAGAAATTGAGCTCTCCCATCATAGACATCTCGAACTTGCTCTTCATCTTCTTGCTGAATTTCTTGCACAACTTCTCATTAGTTGCTTCAAATATAATATCATCAATGTATATTTGGACTAGCAACACATCTTCTTTCCTTCGCTTGATAAAAAGAGTTGTATCTTCTTTCCCTCTTTCATAGCCTTTGCTAACCAAGAAATTGGTCATCCTCTCATACAAAGCTCTTGGATCTTGCTTCAATCCATAAATTGCTTTCTTCAGTTTGAAGACATGCTCAAGATTCTTGGCATGTTCAAAGCTTGGAGGCTGGGGAACATACACTTGACATCCATTTGAAAAAGTTTGAAGTTCATATGAGATGCGAAAGCACAAAGGATTCGAATGGAGCCCGGCTACTGGAGTATAAGTTTCATCATAATCGATTCCTTCTTCCTGATTGTAGCCTTGAGCAACAAGCCTGGCCTTGTTCCTGACAATAATGCCATCTTCATAAAGCTTATTCTTGAAAACCCATTTGGTTTTGATAATTGATTTCCCTTTAAGCTTAGTAACTAGATCCCAATCATCATTGCGCTTGAACTGATCCAATTCCTCTTCTATTGCGATCATCCAATAATCATCTCCTTTAGCATCTTCAAACTTCTTGGGTTCGATCAATGAAATGAGGGCAGGATGACTCATCATCTGACTGAGCTAACCTCAGGTCATCATGTGATTATGAACATCATCAACTATGCTGTCTAGCGGATGGTTATTATGAACTCTAATCTCTCTTAGAAAACTCATAACAACTACTGAAGGATCGACAATAGGGTGCTGACATGGAGGTTCCACTTCACCATCATTGAAGTTGATAAAAAGATCATCATCATCTTTGGCTTCCTCAATAGGGGGATTCTGTGCTGTGTTGGGTAGCATAGCTTGTGGCAGATTGAGTTGATTTGAAAATTGAGGAACTCCTTCATCTTCATTAGATGGACGTCTTTCTGCAATGTTAGTTTCATCGAAATCTACATCCTTAGACTCCTCTAATAGGCCGGTGCATTTGACATATATTCTATATGCCCTAATGTTAGTTGAGTATCCTAAAAAGATACCTTCATCAGACTTAGGATAAAACTTTCCTAGTTGCTCTTTGGTGTTAAGAATATAAAACTTACAACTAAAAGATCTTAGATGAAAAATCTTAGGCTTGCACCCTTGCCAAAGCTCATAGGGTGTTTTCTCAAGAATTGGGCGAATTAAAACTCAATTCAAGATATAACATGTTGTGTTAACAGCTTCTCCCCAAAAGTATTTTGGTAGATTGTTATCACTCAGCATGGATCGAACCATCTCAACTATAGTCCTATTCTTCTGTTCTACAACCCCATTTTGTTGAGGTGTATAAGGAGAAGAGAAGTTGTGGTCAATGCTATGCGCTGAACTGAATTCTTCGAAATGAAAGTTCTCGAATTCACATCCATGATCACTTCGGATTCTACAAATTTTATGTCCTATTTCATTCATTATCTTATTACCGAGCTTGACAAAAGATTCATAAGTCTCATCGTTGCTATTCAGCAAGACTACCCATGTGAATCTCGTGAAGTCATCTACTACCACCATAGTGAACCTGTTACCAGCCAAGCTCATTGGCTGAACTGGGCCGAAAAGATCCAGGTGAAGTAACTCCAACGGTTACTTAGTTACTACGTGATTTACTAATATAAATGATTTCTTAACTTGCTAACCAAGTTGACAAGCAGAGTAGAGTTTATCCATTTTAAAGCTGATTCTAGGTAACCCCACAACTAATTGCTTTTTGGCCAAATTGGATAGAATGTTCGTACTAATATGACCCAACCTTCTATGCCAAAGCCACAAATTATCCTCCTTAGATACACGACAAACTTTAGTGGAGCCAGGGGATAAATCAATCATATAAAAATTATTGATCTTGAGAGAAAAGAGTATAGTTGAATCAGTCTTACAATCAATTACTGAGCATCTTGCTAAGTCAAATATAACCATTCTACCTTTGTCGCAGAGCTGGGCTACACTGAGTAGATTGATCTTCAGAACTTTGATAAGAGAAACCTCTTCGATTGAGGGAGAGACACCAACAGTGCCACAGCCTACAATCTTCCCTTTTTGGTTATCTCCAAAACTAACACTTCCATTTCTTTTTCACTCCAATGAGATGAACTGACCTTCATCTCCCATCATATGCCTTGAGCATCCACTATCCAAATACCACATTCGAGAGTCATCAGCGGATCTAAGGCTCACCTGCAAAATAATTAAGTTTTCTTAAGTACCCATGCTTTCGAGCTGGTTCCTCCATTGTTAGCAATGCTTAATTTTCTCCAATCGTACTTATCATAATAACCATTTTTATGCTGACACATAACTGTGGCACATCTAGCTTTCCCACAAAAACCACATGCCATTTTTGGTTTGTGCTGGCTCGCTTTCTTCTATTTAGAGGAATTCTTCCTCTTACAATTGCTAGTTTGGTTACTTAGAGTTTGGTCGTTGGCTGGAGGAGGAACCTCTTTCTTCTTTAAAGCTGTTATCTTATCAATCAACTCATCTAATTGCTTAGTGAGCTTGCTGATAGAACACTCTTAATACTCAGCCTTTTCTCGAAGAAAGTAGATATCAAGCTATAAGGTTGCATTAGTATCTTCCAGATCGTCACTTCTCCTCACTATCTCTTTGATATTCTTCATTGATTTATTAGTCAACTTCATGACATCAAGGAGAGCCTGGGCAAATTCTTCCATAGATAAAGGAATTTTATAATGTACCTCAGCTTGAGGAGCTTTTCCTTTATCATGCTCAGTTTGGAGTTGATAGCGAAATGATCTATACCGGAGGTAGATGCTAAACCTTCGTCTCTACTTTCTATCGCCATCAAGCAGAGATTGGCTGAGTTAGTAGCTTCCTCATTAGATGATGAAGATTCTTCTGAGTCGCTCCAAGTGGCAGCAAGTGCCTCATTCTTCTTAGAGAATCTCTTCTTGAGCCTGTCCTTCATCATCTTTGGATAGATAGAATGGATGTGTCCTTTCTCTCCACACCCGAAGCACTTGATATCTATGTTACCCTCCTTGCCCCGATTCCACTTGGAGCCATCTGAGTATTTCCTCAGAGACATCTCACGAGTTAGCAAGGTGCTTATCAGCTCATCATAGCTGTAGGTCTTAAGATCATGAGCCTCCTCGATAGCGCTCATCTTGGAATCCCACTCTACTGTAAGAGTGCGAAGAATCTTCTTGACGAGCTCTTCCTCGCTAAACTCCTTTCCAAACCTTTTATATTCATTAACAATGTTAATGAACCTGGTATTCATGCCTTGAATAGCCTTGCTGGCACCCATCGAGAACATCTCATACTCTCTCAACATGACATTGATCTTTGACTCCTTAACCTTGTCGATCCCCTCATAGGTAATCTCTAGCATCTTCAAGATTTCTTGTACTATTTCACATCTCGAGACCCTATTGAACTTAGTAAGATCTAGAATACAATGTAAGTAATTGATCACTACAGAATTCTCCTCGAGAAGCCTCAGATCAACGTTATCGTAATCCCATGGATCTACTGAGATGAGCACACCATTCTTGACAATAGTGGGAACTTTAAGACCAAGCTCAATTACGATCCTGGCCTGCACGCTTTGCGATTGGATGAAATTTTTCATTCTATTTTTCTAGAAAGTATAGTGATTACCATTAAAGGGAGGTGGTCTAATAATAGACATTCCCTCTTTAAGGAGAACTGTCTGACTAGAACCTGTCCTAAAGTTATTATATGTCATTTATGGATCTAACTCAAAGAAGATTAATCTTGAAGTTGAGTAACTACTCTGATACCACTTCTTAATCCGTAAACAAGCTAATAACGATAGTAGAGGGGGGTTGAATATGCTATCTTGGTTACTTTTAAACTTTTTCTAATTTATTTACCATGTTCGGTTTTCATATGGGTGCTGAGTATACGTGCTGAGTGCTAAATAAAAACGAATAAACTGCTTAGCTCTGTTAGCATAATTTATCTTCAATCCTTAGCTGAGTAATACTTACTCAGCATTTATTAGATAACAAACAAACATGTGAATGAGAGAGATGAATGAGCAGATCGTTGATAAAGCTGATTGCTTAGAGTTAGAATGATTACACCTGAGATTTTATCCTAGTTCGGCCGCTAGCCTACCTCCAGTCCCGTATACCATCTCTGAGCTTTAATCCACTAGTGATTCATTCCTTCAATAGGTGAAGAAGCCTTTACAGTGGGTAGACACAATTACAGAAACTACCTTCCTTTCTAATTATCGCTCAACTTAGTTTGAGTACCCTTCTCAAACTGACACTCAGATTTTGAACACTAAGGCGAACTCAATTCAACTTATAAAAACATTGAATCCTTACAATGTTAATCTAATTTTCACTATATTACAAACTGATAAAGCTATTGATTGTTTAATTACTTCTTGCTGTGGAATTTCTTTCCAAGTAGAGAAAAATTTTGCAGAGTTTTTGTTCTTAAGAAATTCAAGGTGATTCACCAAGTTTGAATGTCTTCTCCGGTCTTCTATCTATACTTTGAAGCTTTGAGAAGTAGCCGTTGCAAACTTTATGAGATCGCTGATCATCAATTTCTCATCTCCTTAATCTTTCGTATCTTCCCGTTAAAGATAGATTCTAGGACGTTTAGAGATAGGAATTTGAACATTGAGGTGGAATAAAATTCCATTGACATATTCTTGTTTGTCTTCAAGCAATCTAGATTTGAGAGAGGCACGCTATATTGCAACATCGAGTCTTCCTATTGGATGACCTTACTGATGTTGGCAGAATCGCACGGAGACACTTGAGATGCATCGCATAACAGAAATTCCTTTTACTTGGATTGTAGAGGGGAATTTCTGACATCCATACTGACATATTTGACATTGTGAGAACCACAAGAATCTTTCTCAATTTCAACGCCTTTTACCCTGAAACGCACTAAGAGAATATTCTGTTCCATCACATATAACGTTAGTAGCACTTGTGTCATTAGGTCTCTATGTGTCAAATAAAGCATGCTTTTAATTAAATAAAAGAAGGAACTTAGCACATGCTGAGTGATGTAATTCCAAACTATGAAGTACTCAGTATAAACTAAGCTTTTCTTACTCTAAGTCATAACTTAATTAATCATCCATCAATACTGAGTTATTCTCCCTTGAATAAACTCATGCTAGCCTTATTAATTAAGAGTTCACTATTAGTATTCTATTAATTTCACTATCCTATTCAGTTTGCTATTTCCAAAACTACTCAGTACTATGAAGTACTATTAACTTGGGTTCTACAATTTGGTTTGTCAAAATTCCCTTGGAAGTAGAGTAAAAGCTAACTCCAAGTTGAAAGAAATATTCTAGAGGATGTAACAATCCTAAAGTAGGTGAAAGAGATGTAGAAATCCCTTCCCCCAAGCTTTAATACAAAACTCTACAAAAATAAGTTTTCGAAAGACAAAGATTTATGGAAAAAATGAAGAAGCATTTCAAATGTGAGAAAATACCCCTCAAGAGTAGTTACACCAAGTTATATTGCATTAGAACTTAATGAAAACTCCTAAAGTATGACTAAAATTCAAAGCTTTCTTAGTTTCCCTATTAACCTCAAACTTGCTTCAAAGTGAACTTAAACTCAAGCTTGCCTAGATAATGAACAAATGAATCCCACAAGACCCAAGTTCATGCCCTTGTCATGAACTTACACTCAACAACCCAAAATCTTAACTATATATGTGTTTAAAGTTTGATCTTTTTTCAAGAACACCAAGAGCACTCAAGAAAATTCAAGTTTTTGTGTCTCTTTTAAACTCACTTTTCTTGCTCTACTATTTTTGCATGAAAATTGAGCTCCTCTTTTACTGAAACTCAACCCTCCTTTTGTATTGGAACTCCCTTCAATCTAAAGTCAAGTTAGGATTACTTTAACTCATACCTTTTAGCCTTTTGTTTTTGTTAAATCCTTCCTAAATATTTGATGTAAAGTGTCCTAAGTAAAGTCGGGGAGTTGTTTTTTAGTGATCATGTCTGAGTATGTGGGAAAAAGTAACCTTTTTGGCTGAAAATTGTAGAATGTGCAATTTTGATTCTGCTAAAGCGTCGGTGTTATTAACAACATTGATGATATCATTAACGACATCAACCATGTCTTAACTACATGGCTATGCAGATATCAAAATGGCTCTCTTAGATTAGGTTTTTTAGGCCCAATTTAGTTGAAAAGGTGTTTAAGATTTAAAGAAACAAGGCAATCTTCTTCTAAACAAATTCAAAATCCTGTAAAAAATGAAAGACTCGCAAGGGAAAAAGAAATTTTAGCTTCATCATCAAACTTGCGAGTAGGGAGTGAAGTCTTGTACTCTCAGTCATACAATTGGGTATGCATGTCTCGAGAAAGAGAACTCAAATGGACTAGAAATTACATGGAATGCAAATGGATGGGTTCCAACCATAATTGTCTAATATGACTTGACCTGCTATAGCGAGGTCATAGTAAATGGGCTATGGATGTTACCTACTGAGGAAAAATGGTTCGACCATGTTTTCTCAAATTCAATAGAAGGGGCTATTTGAATTTCCATAAAAATAGTAGGAAATATGTGTTTATTTAAAGACCTTGTATTAAATGCATGTACATATACTAATGTATGAACAATTTATATCTTATATCTAGGTTGAATATGATCGTTGCGGAAAATACTCGTATTGATATTGGACCTCTTGGAAATATAAAGTATGTTGTTTGCAACTTCAATGAGTGGTTTAATAATATTAGGAGAGTTCTTCAGAACTATTGTTTGGATTATGTTCTAGATGATCCAACTCCCAAACATCCAGGCAAGAATGCTTTTGCATGTGAGATGAATGTTTATGAGAGGTATAAGGGAAACTAAGAGTTTGTTGTAATGGCCATGTTAGACAACATGCTCTCAATGTACACACACGTATATAAAGGTTTGGATCTAGGGTCCATAATGCATTATCTCTATCTAGTGGAAAGTCTGGAAAGTAGACTATTCCATAGTAAGTTGTAGGGAGACACCCCAGCAATGTAGTTCATATACATATATGACAAACCTGAAAAATTAAGGGAGCTGGGTATCGGGTATAGTGAGAGATCCTTGAGAGAAATGGTATTGACGGGATTACCCAACATATATTATTCTTTCAAGGAGATGCTTAAGGAGTATTCTCCTAACTGTACTTTAACTCAGCTCATGGACTTGCTCGAGATATTTGAGATTGAATTTAGAAATAAACTCAAAGAACAAGTGAAAGTTAATTACCTTAAGTTGAAGAAACTTAAAGGTTGAAAAGATAAGAGAAATCTCATGAAGCATTTAGAGCT
The DNA here is from genome assembly GCA_949673415.1 of Euphorbia schlechtendalii. Taxonomy (NCBI): domain Eukaryota; kingdom Viridiplantae; phylum Streptophyta; class Magnoliopsida; order Malpighiales; family Euphorbiaceae; genus Euphorbia; species Euphorbia schlechtendalii. The sequence continues at coordinate 31,626 of CATIWQ010023408.1, forward strand.
GAAAAGGGAAAATATTTCTCTTGGAATAAGCTCATTGGATAATGATGAAAGCTATGGCTCGAACTTCTAAAGGTATGTTCATACTAGAGAGTATCTCTACAGTACCTTATGAGTCTACATGGGTACTAGATACTGGTTGTGGTACTCATATCTATACTTCTGTGCAGGGGTTGTGAAGCAACAGGAGGATGGAAAGGAGGGAAATAGACCTAAGAGTTAAAATGGAGCATGGGTTGCTACAACAGCTGTAGGGACACAAAACCTTTATTTGCCTAGTGGCCTTGTTTTAGTTTTGAATAATTGCTATTACATTCATTTCATTATTAAAAATATTATTTCTGTTGTGTGTTTAGTAAGAGAGGGATATGAGATTTAATTTTCTAATAATTCAAATTCAGTGTGATAATATTGTTTATGTTTGTGGAATGTGTTTGAATGACGTTTATATTCTAGATGCTAAAACTGAAATTCTAAATATGAATATTGCTAAGAAATCAAAGTTAGATATGAGAAATCTTTATACTTGTAGCATTGCCTTATAGGCTATATAAATGAGACTTGCTTAGTTAAGTTAGACAAATGTTGTGACTTGGGCCCAGTAGAATGGGAATCCTATGGGGCGTGTGAACCTTGTTTTGAAGGAAAGATGACAAAGAAACCATTAAAGTAAATGGTCAACATGCAACAAGTACCTTGGAAATAATGCATTCCGATGTATGTGGTCCAATGAGTGATAAGACACATGAAGGTTTTGTCAACATCATAACCTTTATTGATGATTACTCACAGTATGGTTATTTTCACCTTATGAGGTACAAGTTTAAAAGTTTTGAGAAATTCAAAGAGTTCATAACCAAAGTAGAGAAATAGCTTTGGAAACATATCAAGACCCTTTGATCTGATCTAGGTGGTGAATACTTAAGCTAAGAGTTTCAAGATTATCTAAAGGATAATGGTATTTTATCCCAATGGACACCTCCTTATACACCTAATATAATGGAGTGTCAAAATAGAGAAATCAAACCCTAATTGATATGGTTCGATCCATGATGAGCCAAGGAGAACTCAGCAGATCCTTTTAGGGTTATGCACTTGAGAGAGTAGTTTATTCTAAATAGAGTGCCCTGAAAATCAGTTGATCAAACACTATACAAAATGTGGTATGGTAAGAAACCAGTTCTTTCTCACTTGAGAGTTTGGGGATGTCCTGATTACGTAAAGAGGACAGGTTCACATAAGATGGGTGCAAAGTTTGACAGATTTATTTGTAGGTAACTCTAGAGAGCGGGATGCCCTTATTCTGCGATGTCACCTAGATAACGTAGAGACCTACCCCTTGATGATTCATAGCCTCATCAAAGAACATGTTCCACTCCTCATTCACTAACTTTACGATTGCTAACTACTCATCTACGAAATCTAAATTCTCCACATAGTTACACCCAAGGGTTTGATTGGCAAGTAATTCGGTAACTATTCGGCCATTAATCACCTTCTTCATGACTTATTCGATATCAAACTCGGAGAGGAAAAGTAAATAGCGAGAGAGCTTGCAAGCTATCATCGGGGATTGGCACAAATATTTCATTGGATCAGTATTAGCCACTACTTGAATTATGTATGACTAGAGGTAGTGCCTAAGCTTCTTAGTGAGTAAGACCATTGGCTCTTGAACTGAAGAAGCTTTTTGTTAAGATAGTTGATTGCATGCTCATGCTTATCATCTTATGTTTAGGTAAGAATTACCCCTACCAAGCACTGTTCACTAGCCAAATAAAGGATGAGGGGCTTGTCAAGAGTTGACAGCTTTGAGAACTTGCAGAGTGATAAAATAATTCTTGATTTTGTTGAAGGCCAGCTAACATTATTCATTTTGGGTGATTGGCAACTACTTCTTTGACAACTTGAATATTGGCTCATAGATGGACAAAAGTTGTCACAACCTCGAGGGACTTTAGCTTCGAGCAACTTTGCTACTTCTACCTTAACCCTTTTAGCCCATTCTAAACGCAGTCGATGGAGTTTCTTCTTTACTGGTCTAAAATTTGGATAAGTCAGAATTTTGCACTCTGTAATATCTCTATCAACGCTCGGCCTATCTTCATATCATCAAGCAAAAGCGCTCACGAGATATCTAAGCACATTTTTAATCTCTCTTCTTTTTTCACTAGGGTTTAAATTATTGGATATAGATGATTCATTTATACCCAAGTTAATTTCATGTAAAGACACATCATGTATACTAAAAATATTTTACGTTGACTCATATGAATGCATGGAGTCATTAAGCAAAACATCAAATAAGTAAAGCATAGTCTAGATATTTCATTAAAATAAAGGTCTTACAAAGAGAGTTTTAACAAAACAAAAATTATGTTATTATAATTTCTTTTTCATCCACAAATGGAGGATCTTCCTCGATGATAGTAGTAGGAGCAAAAGGAGTAGCAAAGACATAGATGAATGGGGTATGATCAATGATCTTGCTTGAGAGATCAACATGAATAAGATTAGTGATAAGAGTGGTGAGCATCAAGATGCCATTCATAGGGGCAATGAGGGTGATAGTAGCAGGAGCAGTAAGCATAGTAGTAGAGGTGTGGATGGTCAGAGTAATGATAAAGAAAGAGGTGGCATAAATATTGTTTGAGGTACACCCTTCAAACACCATCCAAGAATGTCCCTTATGATCTACATGTTCAAATTAACCCTTGTATGGTTTTTGGTTGCAGCTTTGTACATTGGTCATATCATGAAAAGTAGGAACATTATTCTCATTGCATTTTTTACGAGGAGAGAAATCCAATCCTACCAGGAATATGAATAACTTAGGCTCTTTAGTTCTCAAGATAACCTAGTGAAGTTTGCCTAAGTCTTTCATGTGGGCATGGCCATGACACTCCATCATCCTACCCACATTCTTCCACGATATATCATACTCAGCTGATACCTTCTCTTCGGCTTGGGGAGGCAGATTATCGATAAAATTTAACTTCAAAGCAGGAGCTTGAAACCTCTCTTCCTTGATCAACTTCTAAATATCCCTAAGTAGGGTTTCACAATAATTCATGTGATAGCCCACCTCTATATGATAAACGTAGAAGTTGTTCCATTCACTAAAACTTGGTTAGAAAAATGGCAACAAGTTCTCCATGATTCCAAGCTCTCGAAGCTTGGAGAAGAGTGGAGTTAAAGTCTCAACATAAGGGGAGATACCTGATCTATCTCCTTTTGACATTCGAGTAGTGCTCACATCGACAGGTATTTCAACTTAGATCGTAGTTTGTTTTATTTTTGGAAAAGAAGCAGATGTTGCCCCTTTGGTAGTCATCTTGTATCCATCCATTCATGGTTTGAGTTAGAGGTTTGCTCAACCTTGAGAGCTTTTTCCAACTTCTCAGCTTTGATAAGAACATCATTGCAGTTGGAATACTCATTAATCCTTAAGTATACTCTATAGAATAGAAGTACTACATCAAGGAGATTTACAATCACTTTTGAGATATCAAGTCTATCCCTTAGGGGGATTAGCATAGTGTGAGCATGGGATTTTATACCAGCTCGCGCGTTCAATGATGATGGCTTTTTGGGAAATTTAACCTCGAATCACATGATTTTCGACCATCCAATGATCTTCAAATGGAAATCCTCCTTGGAAGTTTTAAATTATTTAACTAAAAAAAATACAAAAAAAAGTAAAATATATATATATATAAATAAAAAAAATGAAGGAGATGTAATCCCGAGCGCGAGGCCGCGCGAGGGAGCCTCGCTCGAGGTCACGCGCGGCCTCCTGCTAGGACCCTCGCGCAGGCAAGGTGAGGCCTCTCTAGGGACCCTCGCGAGGGCCACGCGAGGCCTCTCAAGGGACCCTCGCGAGGGACCCTCGCGCAGACCACGTGAGGCTGCGCGAGGGAGCCTCGCGCGCCAGACCCCTCGCTGGAGAGGCTCTATGTTTTGGATTTTTTTCGGGACTTTTTTATCTATAAATAGTCGGGTCTTTTTTAGTACACGTGGCCCGGGGGAATTCAGAGAGAAAAATCCTCTCTTTCAGAACAAAAAAAATAAAAACAAAATATCTTACTTTCTTCAAACTTTTTATCAGATCCAAAAACACTTTTGGATCCCAAATTTCTACATCTTTTACTCAAATTTCTTCATCTTTTTATAAAATTTCGTCATCTTTTCTTCTAAATTCCTCAGATATTCTCGGGTCTAAAACCAATTTAGAACCCGAGTCTGATTATCATTTGGATAAATAAACACGTTATTTTCCAATTAGAATTACACTAAAATCCCAAGAATTAAACGAAGATTTTTGGACTTTTACATCAACCTTTACAATAACTACAAAAACAAACGAGGAACGCTCCCGGGGATCTAACGGACACGTTGAAATGGATTCACGCCAAAAGGGTAAAGCCTCTGAGTTCCTAAAGCTGCTGATTTTGTGCTCCTCCTTTTCTTCTTAATTCCATTCTACATGTGAACCTAGGAATTATTTTATTTTATTGTAAATATTGTAATTCTCTTCTTCTTTTATTTCTTTTTATCTTTTTGTATTAGAATACCCCCACGAAGGGAATAAAATATATTCCCAGATAAGAGACCTCATATTTTTCCATGCGGTCATTTTCATTAATTAAAATTGACCAACATACATGTAAATAAAAATGAACTGTTTTTATTTAAATTAATAACTTTAAAATCGTCGATCTTTTTAATTAGGCCGTGCGGGCCTCACTAAAATCAAGTCGAGCATACATGATATATCCCTGTATTAACCTTTGTGGATGTAGTTTAGATGTATGTTTAGGTTTTTATTTTTTCCTTCGGGTATTGCACATATTTTACGGAAAATGTAATTAATAGGATAGCGAGCGGTTGCATCCCCTGATTTTTGAAGCCTTGTAATTTTTACTTTTCCGCATTTACTTTCCGCATTTACTTATTGTTTTGTGGATGGTTTATTTTTTTGATTTATGGATGGTTTATATTTCGCAATACATGAACCATGCATTTAACTCCAAAAATGACCTAAGTGCGAATATGCACAATTAAAAGAAAACGGTTTTCTGTAGATGTAATATATTGTGATCACTTAAGAAATAAGCAACTTATCCCCGGACCCGAATCTCTGTGTCTTGGTGGGCCGTTCCCAGGATGTTAAGCCTCACAAGACTCTAATTCCTGGAAAGAGCTAATCTAGGTGGCGACTCCACACTAAGAGACGGTGGATTCGGGTTCGAACCGATCTTAAATGTTTTCACCTTTTTCTCTTTCAAACCTTTTTCTCCCGGGTCCCCGACCCGGTGCCTTTTCTTCTTTTTCAAAACACCCCGGTGGACCGCACCTATGAACCCGCGCGCTCTCAACCCACCGCTCTGTGTCACCCGCTCACAGTGGCGACTCCGCTAGGGATTTTTTTAAAACTTGTTTTTCAAAAGGTTTTAGTTTTTGGATAAGTGCCGAAAATTATTGATTACATTATTCCATTTTCTCTTAATTATGACATATTCATAATAATGCATTGCAGTAGAAGGGATTAGCCCATAAGTCTAAGGTACCATCATTACCGCAAAGCTCTCTCTTATACTAATCTGCCTCCCTAAGAAAAGATAGTACTTGAGCGAGTGGAGCACTTGTTACCATACCGCATGTACCTCCCTCGTTAGAGGCTTGGAGTGTATTTTAGAGCAACAAGAACCTTCTACATCAGCAACCCATCTGTAACCTTCATGTAAATAAACTATAGGCATTTTCCCTAGGGTGTTACCCAAACACGCGATCATGCATTTTATTTTCTTGTAGGTACGTTCCTTAGTATCTTCATGATCCTAAGATGAACCAAACTTAGGATAGAGACTAGCCAAAAACCCTACACGCGGGAGTTATATGGTTGGAAGTTTGGATGTTCCATACTATGTGCTACTTGTATACTACTTTCAATTCATCATTGTACAAATGTCATACTAACCACGAGTTTTTGTGCAGACACTCGAATGCACACACTCATGATATTAAATGTACATATCATGTTATCCTCACATACACGTAGGCACAGTTAATACTATAGATCATGTCACCCTAAGACAACATAAAACCACTTAGGAACATCACTTACCCTTTTTCAGCGAGATGTCCACTTGACATCCTTCTATTAGCCTGTACATGACAAACATACCTTCCTATTACTACGTGATGTCCACTTGACCTCCGGCACTTAGCCCCCAAGGGGCAATGACCCTTCCACCACATTACCCATTAGGTGTCCACTCAATGTCTAATTCATAGCCCTTCTGAGGCACACCAAAAGCCCAAGTGAGGTAAATACCTACCCAAAACCACTTTCCCACATTAAAGGATATCCCAAGTCAAAATCCTAACCTAAGCTCACATGGAGCGAACTTACTTACCTTACCTTCAAGGGTATAGGCCTCATACCTGAATCATTCGCCCACACTAGGCAATGATTCACGTATCACCACATACCCTCAAATAGCGATGATCACATAGGTATCCGAAACTCTACCCTAATTAGGCAAATCATTCTTTAGATAGCCACATACGGTAGTTGTCTTCCTCATTCCATGAGGCTTAGTCATAGGACGAAACCTCAAACCATTGACTTATTACCACATAGGTAACTTAGTCAGCTCACTTACATCACATCTCAAATTCAACCCCCGTTGTTGGATTTTCTTCCCCACATGTTTTCATTTTTACCTAACGACTAACTTGTTTTTTTCAACTAGATTGATATACATGTTATTTGACATCATGGCATGCTAACCCCTTGTGAATGCAGCCATAACATTAAAAATCTCATGCATTATCCACATCATAGAGCATATCATGAATCTTACATGCACGGTCTAATATTCTGCTCGTGTATCAAAGGGGCTTGGAAGAGGTCTGGTCACCGCCTGGTCCGTGTTTCCCCAATTATGGCTAATCTGGAGGGGGTTCCATACACTGACTCAAGTGATGACTCAGGTTCAGACTTAGATTCAGCTCAACGCACTAATATGGCCAGTCCATAAGGAGAAGGTGCAAGGGAATATCACCCCATCCTAACAGGATAAAATTCTCAGCAGTCATCGGTGAGCGCCGAGATTGCAGCTGCCCTGACAGCCTTTACCAACAGCGAACAGCTAGCTACGCTCATTCGCCAACACCTTGGGAGGACCCAGAATGTAGTGTCTAGCCCGGAGGTCACCCTCAACAACGTCAATCCAACAAGGGGACCTCCCACCTCACACATGGTACCCCCAACCACCTTTTATCAGTTTGGGGCAGGACAAAGTCAACTAAACCAGGCTCCAATCGGTCTACCGGGATTTAACTTTTCCAATCCTTTCCAGCAGCAATTTGGTAACCAATTCTTCCAGGGGCAGCTTGTCCAGCCAGCATTCGCACCGGGGCCTTCCTACCAAGGAGTGACCCAACATCCTATTCCCAATTGGAGCACGTCTGTCGCCTCACAGTTCCAGGCACCTCAACTGCCCCACTTTGTGGCATATCCCCAAGGGTAGTATGGTTCTTATCCAAGTACAGGAGACACCATCCTTCAACAACCAGGAATGGTGGAGTTATGGCAACAGTTCTTGGCTATTCACGGTGACCACCTAAGGAAAACATACCCCACGTAACAGATGATGGGAGAAGAGGATAGCTTACCCCCAAACTTCGCAATACCGCAGTTTGAGAAGTACATAGGATCTGGCGACCCGCGCGCTCACTTAACGCATTATCAAACGGTGATGAGAGCATTGAGGGTCAGCGACCGAATGATGGCTAAGCTCTTCGTCGTCACCTTGGGCCACCCGGTCAACGAATGGTACAGCCACCTTCCGCTGCACATAGCTACCAATTGGAATAGCCTC
>CATIWQ010023429.1:0-10594 GCA_949673415.1 Euphorbia schlechtendalii
TGGAAGATGTGTTGAAGAAGGTGAACTCCCTTCAAAGGGTGGGAGAGATGGACAGCAAGGATATCGATTACACCTCTAAATCTATTGAATCCTTTGGTCCTAAGTTGCTTGACATTGAGGCTCAACTAAAGATTGCACTGATTGCAACTGACTTCTGAGGTCTTCTTCAGTGTTTTCAATAGTTTGCCAATCAAGGCTTTGACTAGATAGCTCATCTCACTCGTTGCCATCATCTTCTTCTCAATGAGCTTAATGATAAAGATTTCCTCTTAACTAAAGGCAAGGAGCAATTGGAGCAAGAGATTTCCCCTACAACTATTAGCCAGCAAGAGAACTTTCAAGCTGCCCTCGACACCTTCAATGTCTGTCTTGATTAAATTGTTCAAGGTCAGATAGCAAAGGGGGAGAAGGTAGTTGAAGATGTGCTCAGAACGGCTAATCTTAACAAGGGTTCTCTTCCAAGGCATTCTCATCCTATGCATCCATCCAAAAAGAACAAGGCTGCAGGATCTTCCCACTCCGCGCATGAAGGATAGAATAGGCCATGTTTCTTGTAGGATCGAACTTGTAATAGGACTCTATTGTAATCTTAGCTCAGGATATATGTTATGTACTAACTAAGTCATTTTTTTTAAATCAATAAAAATACAATTTCATAACTCAAGTTATGATCTTCTTAACTTCGTATACTATGTATGTTTTCTTCTGTGCATCTAACCAAGTGATACAGGAAAACATACAAAAGACCAACTCCATTGAAGATAAGCTGAAGTAAGATAAAGTTCCAAATTAAGAAGATATCCTCTATGTATGGGGGAGATGAGCTGCTTGTAGAAGCTCACTCAGTATGGGAAGCTCAAGCTGACTAAGGAAAGTCACTCAGCACATGGGAATTCTTACATCACTTTCAGGTATTCTGTAATCTCTAAACTATTTATTCAATTAACTTCTTCTACTACCTGGTTTGCTATTTGTCCAAAATGGGGGAGATTGTTGAACCTAAGTTAAATAGTACTTCATGGTATTGAGAAGTTTTGGAAATAGCAAGCTGACTAGGATAGTGAAATTAATTGAATACTAAGTGAACTCTTAATTAATAAGGCTAACTAAAGTTTATTCAAGGGAAAACAACTCAGTAGTGTTATATACTTAATTAAGTGATGACTTAGAGTAAGAAAAGCTAGTGTGCTAAGTACTATATAGTTTGGAAATTACCTTACACAGCTCATGCTGAGTTCTTGCTTTTACTTAATTAAAAGCATGTTTTCAAGTGACACATAGAGACTATATGACATGTGCTACTAATGATATCTGTGAAGGAATAGAATATTCTCTTAGTATTTTTTAAGCTTAAAAACATTGAAATTGAGAGATTTTTGTGGTCCTCACAACATCAAACGTCAGTACGGTAGTCAAAGATTCTCCGTTACAGTCCAAGTAAACGGAATGTTTGTTATGCACCGTGTCTCAAGTGTCTCCGCGTGTTTCTGCCAACATTAGCAGCATTATCCAATAGGAAGACTCCACATTGCATTTTAGCATGCCTCTCTGAAATTTAGATTTCTTAAAGATAAATGAGAATTTCACAATGGAATATTATTGTGCCTCAACGTTCAAATTCCTATCTCTAAATATCCTAAAATCTATCTCAAACGAGAAGATTCAAAAGATCGAAGGGATGAGAAATTGAAGATTAGCGATCTCGTAAAGTTTGCAATGACTACTTCTCAAAGCTTCACAATATAAATAGAAGATTGAAGTAGATGTTCAAATTGGGTGAATCACCACGAATTTCTTAAGAGCAAAAACTCTATGCAATTTTCTTCTGCTTCAAAAAAAATTCATAAGAAAGAAATCAAGCAAACATCAATAGTCTAATCAGTTTGTAATAGAGAGAAACTTAGATTAACATTGTAAGGATTCAATATTTCTATAAGTTGAATTCAGTTTGCATTCTAGTTATAATTTGAGTGTCAGTTTGGGAAGGGTACATAAATTGAGTTGAGCGGTAGTTAGAAAGAAAGGTACTTTTTGTACTCGTGTCTACCCGCTGTAAAGGCTTCTCCCTCTATTGAAGGAATGAATCACTAGTGGATTAAAGCTCGAAGATGGTATCCGAGGACTGGAAGTAGGCTAGGGGTACGAATTGTAGAAAGTTCATTGACTGTAAAAAAATTAGAAAAGGGGTACGAATTGTAGAAAGTTCATTAACCATAAAAAGTCAAACAAGATGCGAACTGTAGAAAGTTCGTTGACTGTAAAAAGTTAGAAAAAGTACGAATTGTAGAAAGCTTTTTTACTGTAAAAAATCAGAAAAGAGGCAAACTATAGAAAGTTCATTGATTGTAAAAAGCTTGAAAAGGTGTGCAGACTGTAGAAAGTCTGAGAATTTTGTGGACTGTAGAAAGTCTGTGGTGAATGCCCCTTGAGAGTTGATATCCGGTTGATTGTTACCTTCGGAATCACCAGGGAAAAGGTGATGTGCTTCATGCCTTAGAAAATACATCGACTGTGGTAATTCGTTGAAGTCCATTGTGGGATGGTCAACCATTTCGGTCTGAATTTTATGCACCTTGTGAGTTTACCATTGGTTGATTGTGACCCTCGAAACTGCTAGAGAAAGGATGAAAGTCGTATCTCCATGCCTTTGATGATATGTCGACCATAATAAGCTTTCATTGAAATCTGTTATGGGATGGTTGACCATTTTGGTCTAAATTATATGCCCCTTGTGGGTTGATCATTGGTTGACTTTGATCCTAGAAACCACTAGGGAAAGGATGAAAATTGTGTGCTCTATGCCTTTGATGATACGTTGATTACTATGAGCATGAAATGGATGTCCCTTGTGAGTTGAAGGGATACTTGCAAGAATGAGGAAATTTATTAGTAAATACTTGTGACATATGTTTTAATTCCTTGATTGAGATTGCTGAAAGAAAAATAATTTTCCCTTCAATCAAGAATTAAAGCATGAGGGTTCTAAAAAAAATTTTCCAGCCCATGATAAATGTGGAAATTTGAGTTTGAGATTTTCGGGATCGCTCCATTGTTTTGGAATGCGTTGGTGATGCTATAATGTTGCTTGAATGTGGCCTAGGTAGGTTTGAAGTTGAAATGGTTTGAGTTGGGCCATTATCATCCTCACTTTTGATGATGTGCTACTCCGACATCTTCTTGGTACTTGTAGTTTCCTCATGTGGAGGTAGAGTGTTTTTCTTTTCTAAATGGCATTTCCTCGGTTTAACATCACCATAACCTATAAGTAACATGATGTGTATGCATGTATAAGTGACTTTATTCATGAGAAACATTTATCATATGATGTATGTTTATCTCTTGTAGGCATTGTTGGCTTTGGAGTATTGGGCCCGATTGATAGTGGAAGCTTCATTGCATGAGGAGCCTTTCAAAGGATTCCAAGTTGATACCCTCCTATGATGGTGCATGAGTGCCCCTAGGATTTATTTCATTGGGTATTACATGGTTTTCTTATTATTGATGGTTGAGTTTTGTACTCCTTCAAGTGATGATGGACATGGGTCTGAGTCAAAATTCGATTTTCTAGATGAATCATAGTCGATTTCAAAGCTTGAATTTTGTTCGAAGAGCATCTGGATGAGTCATTGACTTTTTAACTCTCCGTTATGTTTATGTTGATCCTGAACCATGTTGGTGATGCTTACTTTGAAGTTGACAATGAGAGCTTGCAAGTTGTTTTGCCTGAAGTACTGTAAGTTACTTCTTGTTGTGACAATCCTCTCTACGAAGGAAATAAGAAGATATTCATCCAAAGTTCTTGAGGAGATAGATGATGCCTTATACCCAAATGATGAATTTGATATTTCTTTGGTTCTAATTTCTGCACAGACCGCCCTTACTATTTTTTTATCTATCGTACCTTTGCTAGTATGAATCAAATGATCCTTTCAGGTTTGCAATCTAGCAAACTCATCTTGTTTTCTTTTCTTTTCTTTTCTCTTTATTTTTTTCTTTTTATTGAACCATAATGTGATGGGACAGTTACTTGTGATATTCTACCATTGACATGTAAGCAATAAAGATATGCATAAAGATTCAACAAGAATGACAATTCACCGATGAACTTAACAGGGGTATGAAGGTTTCAAATTATTTGACTCCTGCCATCGATTAGCCCTTTCAAGTTTTCTAATCAATGTGCTTTCTTTTCTCTTGATGTCCTAAGTTTTGTCTGAGTCGCCCTTTTTGAGTTTTCAACTCAGTGGACTGTTCTTTTTGTGTTTTGAAAAGAGGCCTTAATTTTTGCTCAACTAACAAAGTGCTAATTGATAGGCTAATTACTTTTTTTGTACTGCTTTTTATATGATTTTTTTCTTTTGACTAGGCATGATAGCATTTGAGCCTATCTTAGTTGATTCATATCCATGACTTTAATAGCTTCTTCGTTCAGCATTTTCTGATTTATTTATTGGCTGCTCATGCTGCTTTATTGGCTTAAGGTATTCACGGTGATGAGCGATGATGCTTGATATTTTCCTTTTCAATTATTCTCCCTACTAATTATTTCTTGACGGCTAAATAGAGGATGAGTGATTTATCAGGGATGGAAGGTTTCAAAACCTATATTAGACATAGCTTGATTCCATTGTACGCAAACAAATGTTGTCTATTGGTACTCCTTCAATAGTGTGATGATAAGCCCATAAATGGTAATGAGCAGCATGATGAATTTGTTGATACATTGAAATGCTTGACTCTTTCTTTGTGTCATTGACACTAGCATTATGTTGGCCAACCGTATCGGGTGTTTAACTACTTTGGGGAACTTAGCTTCAGTTTGCTTTGTTACCTCTATCTTGACTCTTTCATCCCATTTTGGTCTCAATCATATCATCTTCTATTTGACTGACTTAATGGTCAATGGAGATTTTATGTTTTACAATCTTTCTATCAACCTATGGCATGTCTTCATATGACTAGGCAAATGCTATAATGTGTTGTCTAAGTACCTATGTTATCTCTCATTTTTCCTTAAGAGTCAAATCATTTGAAATTATTATAGAGGATTCATTTATATCCAAATTAATCTCCTGAGATGATGTGTCATGTATGCTAAAAACATTATGCTCATGTTCACGAGAATGTGTGATGTCATCCGAAAGGATATCAAGTAAGGAAGCAAAGTTTGACGCATTCAAAAATTCAAAAGCCTCATTGGAAGAGTTTGTTAACATAAAAGAATTTAAAATACTAACTATTACATTATTAGCATCCTCATCCTCCACATGTGGAGGGTCTTCTTTCCCAATGGTCACCTTTTCATATTAGTGCTCATTGCCTAGTTTCCCCACAGGTGTATCCAGGGATTCTATCCACTCAAGTTTCTCAGCTTTCTCTTTACACCTCATTATAATAAGTGAAAGTATCAATCTCGAGCCTCTATTGGTAGATTGGTAATGCCCCAGCCAATAGCTTTACGATCATCTCAAACAGATTGAGCTTATCCTTGAGTAGCACTTGGGTAGCCATCCACCTGTTGAAGTTTGGTTTGAACAGTTCATTGGGTCTTCGCTTGATGGCCTCGAGATGTTGTATGGTGGTCTTTATTTCAAAATTGAATCCATATTGCTTTATTAGGGCCTTTGAGAGGCGCTTCCAGTCATGAGTTCTTTCCAAGGGCGGGTTGTTATACCATTCACTAGTTGGCCCTTCCAACGTAATAATAAAGAATTTATCCAGCATCTTGTCACTGATTCTCATAGCTCTCATCAAAGTCTGGTAGTTGATCAAATGTGATCGGGATCTCCTTCTCCCTCATACTTCTTTAATCTCAGCATTACAAAGTTTTCGGGAAGCTACCCTCATCATGTACTACTGGAGGGATATGGTAGTAGTTTGGCTGGAAATTCTGGAATTGGCTAGCGTGAGTGATAAGTGTATAATTACACTTATTAGCACATTAATTTCACACATTAAACACTATAGTTTTAGTCATTTTTATACTTCATATAAAAGATTTCATGTGGTATGTAATTGTTTTTTATGCAAATGCGGATACTATGTAAATCTTGGAAGTAAAATGATCTAAAGTGAAATTCTATGAATAAAGAGTAAAAAAGGTGCAAAAAGATGCATGGAACTTAAAGATTTGGCTTAGGATCGAAGCTATCAAAGATCAGTGAAATTATAAGAAGATTTCTGAGTAAAACTCAATTTATGGTCACGATAATCATTCACGGTCACGACTTGTTTACTTAAGAAATAGAAGTCTGCCAATCAAAGATTCATGGTCGCGACATGTGTATCGCGGTCGTGACTTGGACGGTTTTCTGGTATTATCTTCTTAACTAATAACCGCCATCAACTACCAACGAACAGACGCCTATCAGGAGTCAACCAATCATGAAAAGGAGCTTATCCATTGTGGATTATATCAAAGCTTCTCAACCAATCATGATGAAGAGATGCAATCTTTCACCAATGGACACAACCCTTTGTTTTGATAGACGCAACCCTTTGAACTCTATAAATAGGGCTCCATTCCATCACAATTTCGTAGCATTGGATGTGTGCAGCATTAGAGTGCAAATAAAGAGTCACATATAGTGTGTGTAGATAGATTCGCTACATTCTTAAGTGTTAGCGAGAAAATGTTTTAGTGATTCGAATCCTCATTTCGATCACTAGATTTCTCTATATTCTCGAGCGATTATTGTATAAGTGTACATGAAAATCACTTATCAATAAAAGTTTTCATTCTTCAATATTCATTTGTTCGATATTCGCAAAGAATAACATCCTAGCAGAGGTTCTATATAGGCCGAGACCGAATTCAAAGTAGACGCAAGAATTGCGGGAATTGATGACTCCCATTAAAGAGTGGATACGGTTTGTTCAACTTTAGCTTTCACTTGTGTACCTTACAACTTTGCTTTGCTTTCTACTTATACATTCTATTTCGAAGTTTATGATATGTCTATGTGTCATAATGCGTATTTCGTGCTAAGTCTTTTATGTTAATCAAGTTATATGTGTTGGAGTTAATTTTAAGAGTAGTTTCGGGGTTAACAATATCGTGTATAATCACTGGATCTATGATATAATGCTGTTTAGTGAGACAATATTTTTGGAATGGTAACTTGCTAAATGTGGCTATGTAAGAGTGGCCCGTACTAAGCATATTATTGATGTTGTCTAGGTTTTCATAATTGTCTAATTTTGTTTACGCTAGGTTTAGAAAAATTATTTCATGTGTTGCTCTGCAGCGAATCATTGAACATCTGAGTGTGTTGAACTGAGTCTGTTAGATTAGTTTAGTGAGTCGTAACATCTTTGTTGAACTTGTATGTTTTCTCTGCTATACTTGTTCGTAGTGAAGATTCTATATATTTAGATTCTCTAATCTTCCTATCCAAAAATCTCAAATCTATTTTTATTTTCTTTTATTTTGTCTTTCCTTGTTGTTCCTTAGACCTAGTTCCTTCCCTATGGGTTCGATATCTTTTAAAACTACATCGCAACTATGTATTTGTAGTTATCATCATTTTTCTATTTGACAAGAGGTATTGACAACACCTACATTTTTCGTGAATAAGTTTTTGGCACCATTATTTGAGGATAAGCCTTACGAAACGAGTGTACTCAAGTCTCATGAACAAGTTCTTGGAATCATTAGTTATTAAACTTATTAGTAGAAAAGTGGCGAATAAGTTTTTGGCACCGTTGCCGAGGAAGGCAATAGCGTTCTAAGGAAGAAAATTCCGGGGAAGTTAAGTAAGTTCTAAAGTTTGTTTTTTCTATACCATACAATTTTCTAAATTTCATTCTAGATATGAAAAGATTATGAAATATTCATCTTGGAGGTGATATGTCATAATATTTCATCTTGTTCTTGACAAATAGAAGATTTTCTTCTATTTTTCTATTCGTGTTCGTGACTGTCTATCGCTCTCGTGAATTTCCTTTCAAAACTTTTTGTTTTCAAAATTCTGTTAGTCACTGTTGCGACCTAGGATCACGATCACAACACGTTCAATAACTGCAGTAGTTTGGGTAGTTTTTCTCATTTTCTACATATAGGTCGTGATTGTCAACACTCGTAACTTCAGTTATCCGAAATTCCTTCTTCTTCAATCAAAAATTTCTATTCTAATCAATCCTTTTCATCAAAATGAGTCACTTAAACAAATCTTTTCTCATTCCTCCTTCAGACCTGCAAGAGTGGTATGAAGCACCTTTTCCTATTCATTCTCAAGAGGAAGGTGATCATTTTGAAACCATTAGAGATGTAGATTTCACTAGTTCTTATGTTATTCATAAGAAAAGTTTCATTCAATTAGGAATCTATGAGAGGGTAATGTATTACCTTGGAGTCCTAAACATGGTTCTCTATTCATCAATGAATATTGGGAACAGTGAAGACAACTGTAAGGAAATGTTGATTTCGTTAGTTTGGATGAATCTTAAGATGAATTGTTTGGAGTATCGACATCAAGGAAAGAAGTATAATTTGCCAAGGAAGAAATTGGAGCAAAATCTGGGATTCCCCAAAGATTGTTACTATAAAATGCTTCCTGGTTGGGATCCACTACCAACATGGAATCGCCTTACTGGAAAAGATGAATACAAATAGGAATCAACCTATAGTCAGAGGATTCGAGACCCCTGTTTGCTCGCTCTTCACTTCTATCTAAGTAGTGCGCTTTTTGGTAGAACTAGTTTTGACACAGTCATTCCTGAAGAATTGTTTATCTTATAAGTAATCTGGAATGGCATGCCTATAGACGTATCGGGGATTATGATGGGGACTCTTATGTCTGCCGCAATTGATCCTGGTAGGATATCATATGGGTGTCGAACTATGGTGAATTTGCTAGGATAAATTGGGAGATTACCAAGTTGTGGAGAAGTCTTTACTGATGAAGGTCAAATTTCGGAGTTAACTACGGAAGTTTTCTTCAAGAAAGGATTTCTAACTAAGTGTATTGGGGAGAATGGGATAACCATGATTGGAAATTGTGGGATGAACGAGTTGAGGCTGATAAAAAGCAAGAAAGGGAAATTGATAGGAAAGAGGGAAGTAGTTCAACCAATCTTAAAAGGAAGTTGAACTAATTAATGGAAGAACAAATCTCTATTCATCGCAGGATTAGCAATATCCATATTTATGTATGTGATGTTGAAAGGGATCTACGGGAGTCATGTTATAAGATTGATCAAATGGTTGAATCCCTAACTCCTGAATGAATGGTTTTCTTTTCTTTTCAATTTAGAATCTTGTATAGTCTTTTCTTTCAGTAAAGTTTGTGTTATATGTTTTGTGTGTATTTGTTTGTTTATTTTCATTTTTGTTATGTTTGTTATGTAAATCTCTGTTTTTATAAATGAAAATTTAAACAACATGACGTTGATGTTCAATTGCTATCTTCACCATGAATTCCCAAGGTATAATAGTAAATATTTATCATTTATATTTAAAAAAGTTTGTTTGTGTTTGTGTTTCTAAGTTTTTATAGGTGCAAGTCTAAAAATTGAAGAATTTGAAGAACAAAGAGGCTTGCGATCGTGACACAATTCACACTCGTGATCACTAGATAGAAAATCTTTCTGTTTCTTTCATGAGGAGAGTCACGATCGTGACTGGCCTTCGAGATTGTGATGCGGCAAATTTATAACCGTTACAAATCACGAACAGACACGCGACAGATGGTTAAAACCACCATTAATTGCTAGTTTTAACCCTAAACGGCTATAATCCCATTTATGACCAATTAGAGTCCCTTTAAACCTCTATAAATAGGTTTAAGTTAAACCCTAGCCACCACACCTTCTAAAAAGCCTTAAAAAATTTTGATTTTCTCATCTTCTATATTCGAAAACATCTAAACCTTTTTCAAACCTTTATCTTCAAAACCAACATGACTCGTGTGAAAAGAGTAGCACAAAAGAGAGGAGTACAATCAATTCATGATGAATTTGATTATCCTTTACCATTAAGGACAAGAGAAGAGGGCAAGAGATTTCAAAAGCTAAGCAAATTGGATATCACCGGGATGATATTCCTCTATATGGTTTTCTTGGAAACTCTTAATCTCCGAGAAAAGATGGAAGTCTACCTTTCCATACTTGGTTTTTCAAAACTTGTGGATATGCAGTTCCCACAAAATTGAGATTGGATTCTCGAGTGTTTGGTTACATTCGATTACGAAGATTCAGGGAAGAAGGCGATTCAATTTCAGAATCAAGGACAGCAATACACTATCACGAAAGAGATGATGGCTGATTAGTTCGGTTTTGAGATCGTTAATTCATCAAGCATGATGGACTCATTTCAACCTAATCGAGTTTGGGCAAATTTATCGGGTAAGAGAGTCTTCGATCCTAAAAATTCTCCTAACAAACGTATTAAGGATGATTGTATTCTCCTTCTCCACAAATACCTTTCTACTTCGGTATTTTATCGAGTCGAAAATACTAAGGTCCAAAAGAAAGACTTGTTTGTTCTTTATTATGCTTTGATGAAGCAAAAAGAGGAAATTGTGGATATTATATGGGATATGATGAAGAAGAACTCGATGAGCATGAGAAGTAAAATTGGAGTGGCAAAAATTAT
>CATIWQ010023431.1:0-14041 GCA_949673415.1 Euphorbia schlechtendalii
GATTCATTGTACCATAGACAACTATGATTTAAAGATTTCATTCTTTAATTGAGTGAAGTATGGAATGACCCTCAATTTAAAGCATTTACACGTGTGGTAAAACATTGTTAATTTATATGATAATCACCTAGACTAAGTTTGAGAAAAACCTAAGTCATGCATAGCATACTTTAATCAATTCATAGAAAATAAAAATTTCAACATATTATAATCAACCATGCATAGTATAAGGCAGGCTCTGATACTACTGCTGGTTAATCAAGACAGTAATTGAACATGCAACTTTGCGAGGCGGAATTTCATAACTTAAAATTATCTTAAAAGATCTCCTAAGCATGCCATGATTGATATAATATAAGTTGAAATGTTCCATAGATGCTACTAAGTTTATAAAACTTATAAAAGAAACCTAGCATCTAAGTTAAGAGTATTACCAATTGATGCGTGCTTCTTTCTCTTTTAGATGCAGCATTCCCTTAGAGCAATTTGGTAGAACTTCATTAGTACAAGCCTCTGAACTAGGATAGCCTCTATAATTGATCAACATTGATATTCACTGACCAGAACCTCCGCTACTAGACCACTTGAAGACCAACCCAAAAATATTAACTGAGAAGGCTCACTTCAAAATAGAAAGAGCCTTCTAAACAATTCTTCATCGCTTGGAGAAACTCGTGCAAGATCTCGTAAAATCTCAAGAATAAAAGATGTTGAACTCAGAGAGAAAGGCTATTATAGGGAGAGGGGGAGCTGAAAGCTCCCCTTTTTTCCAATGTGGGATAGGGAAAACCCTATCCCACAACGGGTAAACCGTACGGATCCCTAGGATTCGTGGGCTGACTCGTGCACATCCTGCTTGCACGGGCTGTGTGGCAGCCACCCAAGGTGAGCCCTTGCGGATTCTCCTACAAGCCTAGCTTGTGGGCTTGCTGCCTACTTGTACACGTGGGCCTAGCCACCATGCTATCTGCTCATGATGTTTTTAGCTCGCGGGCAATCACGCCGGCCCCACTTTGAATAACCCGTGTTCATTTGAGGCCCACTCGCAACGGGAATAATTCCCTTGCTTTGCTTAGTGTAATTTTCCAAATTTTCTCCTTTAATCCTTTTAATTATTAATTTGGTCCAACCAATTAATAATTCTTCCAACGAATTCGACAACCTTAATATTCTTTGCATAGACGCAGTCTATAGGTTCTTTACTTAGTCCGGTAAAGACCCAAACTGTGTGACCTAATAGGATCCAAAAGTATAGAGCCACTAGAGGTTAACCTAAACTTGGCTTCCCATTTGAGAACCTTTAGGCTAAGTGTTTCAGACCAATATGGAACCCGATAACTCTAGATGATCAAATGGGCTTTCTAGCAAAGGTGTATGATCCCCCGATCCTCGAAACATCATGTGCCTGTGACTTGATCTGGTTCTGCAGTAGTATCCAATACAATAAACTCCTTCTATCAGGTTAAGTACCATGAAGTTTATTGAGCTCAGATTAAGTGCTAACTCTTGTAATAGCCGTAGTTATCCTGGAATTAGACTTGTTCACGAAGAACACCATTCACCATAATGTATCAAGATTAACTAAAAACCTGCTCTATGAATCTTATACTCTAATTAGAGGTTTATGAGTGTGTCTCTTCAACAAGAGGCCTTAAGGTACATCTCCCATTATATCACTATAACAGGAGTGATGGATCCCATATTGACTACTCGGCTCACCAACATGTGATCATCACTATACCCGTAATCACCCGTATCATCCTGATTACCGGGGTATGAATAAATATGAACCAAAGTATAGTAAATCCTACATAAGGTAATCAGTATCTTAGGTTTGAGGATACTTATACTGCTACTACAATAAGACATGACACCAACACATGGATATAGTTATTTTTTAGTGTTTGTCTTATAGCGATCTCTAATGTATTACCCGAATACATTATGTGTTTACTCAAGGTACCACCTTCAACTCGTGAGATCGGCTGCTTAGATCTAATCCAAGGAGTAAGCCTACACATACTAGTCTATTCGCTTCATTGATGTCTAGTTTCAATGAAACTATGACTATGGATATTTAAACTATTCATAGTAACACGTATGTACAATTCTCACACCACATCGCTCCCACCATGTCCTTTCACTTTTACGCTATGAAGTGTCATTGACTTTGTCTTATCAATGCACATATATAGTAACACATATATATGATACTAGTGAGATACATAAATTAAACAAAAGCGCTAATAAATAACAAAGATGTCTTTATTATTATTAATAATAATTTTAAACCGTTTGTACATTATAACTAATTAAAATATATCTCTCTAATTGCCTCTAGGGAATACATCATGTGTAACATCTTCTTTACTATCCTTGTTAATTTGTTGGTTAACGTTAAATTCCATAACCAATTTTGGAAAGGTTTTCTCTTTCAAATTCATCCATGTCGATAGATCATGTTTTGCAAACATTTCCTTGTATGGTGAGGTAACAAAGAATGGATCATCACCAAGATAGCATTGAGGGGTTATAGGTCTTGAATTTGACTTGTATCAAATAGGTACATAGGTCTTCTGGTGGATATGAAAAATGATAGGGTTTGATCTTTTATGAACCATTTGAGAGGAAATACTTCAGATGATAAGAGTTGAATCATTTTTTGGTAAAGCATTTTGAAGATGAATAGTTAATGTGAATTTATATTACATCTTCAAAGGGGTAGTATAGTAACTTACATTTTAACATAACCATGACAGTTAATTTATTATATAATAAAGTACTTGAGTTCTTAATAGTAATTGACTATAGAATTTGAATAGTTTATACATTTGACTTAGAGATAATTTCAGGTTTTCAAATTTGAATATGGTATCTTTGTTCATGGGTTTTCATTGAGTTTCTTTTAATGTGGCAAATAATTACTTCTAAGTGATTCAACTTTCCTCCAAACATTTTTGCTTTGTTTGAGATCTTCTTCTTCATTCAGAGAATATTGACTTCCTTCTAAGAGCTCTTACATTAAATTGCTAATTCCAATTTCTCTTCTTAGATAGTTGAATTATTCCTAGCTCAAAGGCTTTATAAATACATCCGCTCGTTGATCTTCAATGGATACATATACTTGTTAGACATGATGAATGCACTAGAGGTAATTAGAGCGATATATCTTTATTAGTTATAATGTACAAACAGTTTCGAATTATTATTAATAATAATTAAGGTATCTTTGGTACTTATTATTGTTTTCTATTTATTATTGTATCTCGCTGGTATCATATATGTTTAATATGTATATGCGCATTGATGAGACAAAGTCTGTGATTATTTCATAGTGTAAATGTCCATGGACATAATGGGAGCTATGTGGTGTGAGAATTGCACATACGTGTTACTATGAATAGTCTAAATATCCCTAGTCATAGTTTCATTAACACTGGACATCAATGGAACAAACAGACTAGCATGTGTAGGCTTACTTGGATTAGATTTAAGTAGCCGATCTCACGAGCTGAAGGTGGTATCTTGAGTTAACACATGAATGTATTTGGATAATACATTAAAAACTGTTGTAAGAAAAACACTTGAAAATTACTATATCCATGTGTTGGTGTCATGTCTTCTTGCCATAGCAATACAAATATCCTCAGACCTGAGATACCGGTTACCTTATGTGGGAATTGCTATACTTTGGGTCATACGTATTCATAACCTGGCGATCAGGATGACATCGGTGATTACGGGT
Source organism: Euphorbia schlechtendalii (assembly GCA_949673415.1). Classification (NCBI taxonomy): domain Eukaryota; kingdom Viridiplantae; phylum Streptophyta; class Magnoliopsida; order Malpighiales; family Euphorbiaceae; genus Euphorbia; species Euphorbia schlechtendalii. The sequence continues at coordinate 3,746 of CATIWQ010023431.1, forward strand.
ATAACGATGATCACATGTTGGTAAGCAGTGTAGTCAAGATGGGAGCCATCACTCTTGATATAGCAATATAATGGGAGATGTACCTTAGAGCCCCTTGTTGAAGAGACACACTCATAAACCTCTGATCAGAGTATAAGATTGATAGAATAGATTTCTAGTCAATCGAGATACATAATGGCTGAGTGGTGCTCTTTGTGAACAAGTCTAATTCCAGGACAACTATGACTATTACATGAGCTAGCACTTAATCCAAGCTCAATAAATTAGATGGTACATAACCTAATAGAAGGAGTGTATTGTATTGGTTACTACTGCAGAACCAGATAAAGTCACAGGCACATGATGTTCCAAGTATTGGGGGATCATACACCTTTGCTAGAAAGCCCATTTAATCGTCTAGAGCTATCGGGTTCCATATCGATCTGGAACACTGAGCATAAAGGTTCCTGGACAGGAAGCCATGTTTAGGTTAACCTCTATACTTTAGGATCCTATGAGGTCACACATTTTGGTTCTTTATCAAACCATGTAAACAACCTATGGATTGGGTTTGTATCGAAAATATAAGTTGTGAAATCGGTGAGAAGAATTATTACTTGGATGGACCAAATTAATAATTAAAAGAAATAATGAAAAGATAGGGAAAATAGTCAGAGCGAGCAAGGTAATTTTCCCATTATGAGTGGGCCACGAAAAGAACATGGGTTGTTTGCAGTGAGGCTCCCATAGCTACCCCGTGAGCTAAAAATCTTGCGGGCTTTCCCGCTCGCTAGCGGGATGCAAGTGCTCAAGCGCTGCCCTTGTCACCTTTTGCGTAGCAAGCTGCAAATCCATACTTGTGAGGGAAGCCCATTAGGGCTTCCCTCAAGCAACACACAGGTCAGCCAGTGTGTTGCCCTACTCGTGCGGCTAACTAGCCTACATGGGATAGGATTCATCCTATCCCATGCAGAGTTAGAAGGGGAGTTTAACATTACCCCATTTTCCCTACATATAGGCTTCTAGCCTCTCATTATTGATACACCAGAAAAGCTTAAAAAGCTAATTTTCTCTCTGATTTCTACTCTCATCTTCTTTTGTTATGCGAGACCCTTCACGAGTTTCTCCAAACAAATTGAAGAGTTCTTATAGAAGGCTCTAAGTTTAAGTGAGCTTTCAAGGTTTTGTTTTCGGCTTAATTTTCAAGTAGTTTAGCAACTACTGTCAATCGATGGGTTACCTCTTTGAGATTTTTGTTGGTGAAGACCCATGTGGATTAATTCATAGAGTCTCTCCTAGTTTGAAAGCTTATGCTGTCGGAATTACTCAAAGGGAACACCGTAACTAAAAGAGAGATCAAGCACGCATCAACTGGTAATGCTTTAATCTTTAGATGCTAGGTTTCCTTTATATGTTTTATAAACCTAAAAGCATCTATGGAACATTTGAACTTAGTTTGTATCAATCATGGCATGCTTAGGAGATCCTTAGGTTAATTTTATGTTTTAAAATTCTGCCTTGCTACAGTTGCATGTTCAATTACTATCTTGATTAACCAACTATACTAACTTGACATCTTTCTTTAGTACGTGATCTCTCATTAAATGATGTCTTATGTTGACATGTTTCATTTGGCTATGTTGAATAGGATTTTTAGATAACTCAATTGTGATTTTATTATCGCACATTACTTCAATGCAATCGGTTTTAATTCTATAATCCTCAACCTGTTATTTTATCCATAATACCTGAGCGACACAACTACTTGCTGCCATATATTCAACCTCTATGGTGGAAAAACCTACCGAGGTCTATTTTTGTTGTATCAGACACAATGCAATCTCTAATAAAGTGGCATCCTCCAGTTGTGCTTTTTCTCTCAAGTTGATCTCTACCATAGCCATCATATGTGAATCCTTTTAGAGAGAAATATCCATTAATTGGATACAATAGGCCAGCGTTTATAAATCCAAGAAGATATCTAAGAATTCTTTTCACTCCACTAAGATGAGATTCTCTTTACCACTTTGATATCTTACACAATACCACATGACATAGTGAATGTCTAGTCTGCTAATTGTAAGATATATCAAGGAGCCAATTGTACAATCTTTGTTCAACTTTCTTTCCTTTTGAATCTTTACTCAGAGTGGTGTTTAGAGCCATGGGGTTGTCATTTCTTTGCTTTCCCCCATTATAAACTTCTTTAGAATCTCTTTTGTATACCTTTTTCTGTTAGATAAAGATACCATCTGAGCTTTGTCTGATTTGAAGTCCAAGAAGGAATATTCGTTCATCCACCATTGACATTTTAAATTCATTTTTTATTTGAGTGATGAATTCTTTGCACATCTTTTCATCAGTAGCACTAAACATAATATTTCAATATATATTTGTACCCGTAAGATGTCTTTGCTCCTTATTTTGATGAATAAGGTAGTGTCTATTGTGAGCATGAGATTCTTGGTCCCTCTCGTGAAGTGATTACTTACCTCTTTTATTTTAGTGATTCGCTAGGAGGTTACGAGATGTTTGGAGGAGATCTGTGGGTCTTTTGGAAGAAAAAACCGTTCAAAACCTGCCAAAATCAACCCAAAACCATAAAAAGTCCAAATATATATAGTTAAAAAATTGAAAAAAAATAAAATAAAAATATATTTTTTAGGCCCTGTCCCTGTCAAACCGGACTGATCCGAAAATTCAGGTCAGTGCAATCCTATTTCGGACCGATATTGGGGCCTGGATCGGCATACTTGAGCAGGCCAGTACCAGCCTGCCTAGTCAAGCCGGTGTCGGCCTGCTTGGGTAGGTTGAGACCAGCCCAGATCGGCCCTTTTGGGGGACATGGACCGGTCCAGTTTAGACCGAGACCGGCCTACCCAAATGTGTCGGTCTCAAATGGTGGGGACCAGTCCCGACTATTTGGATCGGTCCCGACTGTCTTGCTTATCACTCCATATTTTTTTTCTTTTTTTTCCCTTAACTTTAATTTTTTTTATCTCAAAAATACCCCTCCTTCCTCACATAATTACAATTTTTACCTATACTATAAAAACTAAAAAATTAGAATTTTCAAGGGGGAGAATATTACCTTTTTGGGAAATTTTTAAAGTGTGAGAAATCTAGAGAGAGAAACTTAGGGACCTTTTGAACAAAAGTTAGGGAACTCTATACTTTCGTTTTCTGACGCTTTTTGTTTGAAACTCCCTCCTCCTTTTGGGTTCAAGTTAGAAATTGAAAATCCAACTCTCGGGATTACTATTCCCCTCACTAATAATACCCTTCTTTCCTGCATTTTCCAACCAAATCCAATACAAAAAAAGACTTCAGGATCTCTTTTCAACAATTACAAAATTTGTTGATTCATGTTGAAGAGTAAGATTCTGAGCTTTTGGTGACTCTTTAGCATGATTTTGTGTTTTATTTTCTGTCATTTTTGTATTTTCGGCTTTGTTTATTTATTTTCTGCTCTTTATTACTATTTTAGGCCCCACACGACGGGAAATACATTTTTCCCCGATAACCGACCACATTTATGCCATGTTTAAATCTAAATAATAAAATTTGGTAAATGGAGTCTAAAATCAATTATTTTCCAATACAAGCGCGTGGGGAACCCGAATTCCCCACTTTTAAATTCATTAGCACACGATTCACCCTAATCTAATATATGCTACTAACTGCGTCTTGATTGGTTAACTAACTATGCCATGATGTTGTGATATACCTCGTGCTAACCTTTGTGGATGTGGGAAATCTAGGTTAGATGTATGTTAGGATTATATTTTCTCTTTGGTTATCACAATTGTAAATAAAATGTATTTGTAAATCATTTGTATTTAGGAACATATGTACATTATCCACTTGGTTTGTATTATTATTTACCTACCCTTCTTTAGGTTAGAAGCCTCGTATTTACATTATTTATTGCATTCTTTTATTTATTTATCGCTTTATTTATTTCTTTTAACATGTGTAAGACTAAGTCCAATATAAATCGAAAGTGATTAGAAATAAATCAAAATGTCTTAAAGGTGGTTGTTTGCTTGTAATTAAAACTTAAATAGAAGTAGGTAACTCATCCAAACCCAAATCTCTTTACTACGTCACGGTTAAGGCTTAATGGATCTAGGTTGTACTGAATTTCCTGAAAGAGCTGATCTGGGTGGCGACTCCGTAACAATTGAAGTGAGAGGTTTAGGCCTTGATTCTTTCAAAGATTTTCTTTTATCATTTCATTTTTCATAAAACCCCCATGCCCCATCTCACGGGGCCAATGCCTCGCGGCTACTACGCAACTCTGTTGGGGATCTTTTTTTTTTCTTTTTTAAACTTAAAAGTTTAAAAGCCTTTGTTGAGTATTGATAACTCGTTAAATGAGTCTTTTCCACCTTAAATATAATTCAAACAAAAGCATATGCATTAGACATATTAGCTTTAAGGTTAGGGAGCCCTATTTTCATCGTGAAGCGACAAAAGTATCACTTATGACATCACGAGGATCAAGGATACCTAGTGTGTGGATCACTTATTGTCATATCGCATGTACCTCCCTCGTTTGCAGCTATTTAGGGAGAGGCTTGGAGTGTATCATAGTGTACATAGTAACTTCCCCTAGGTATACCAAAACGTCTCTATGTGCATCGTGTAGTTCGCTCCTTGATATCATCATGGTGTCAAGATTACCTAAGCTTAGATTCAGAAGCTGAACTCTTTATTCTATGAGAGGCATATGGTTGGAAGAATTGTATATTACGTGCATGCTCTGTGCTATGTGTTTAATCGTTTTTCCATCCACTATATATGCAAACAAATCATCATCTCACACCATGTATATCATAATAACCACATTATTTTGTGCAGACACTAATTTACACACACACACACACTCACTCATTCTTTCATTAGTTTAAGGTTTTAGAACTCTAATGAAGTATCATGACATCATGAATAAACCCTAAACATCATAATATACCTCATCAGTATACGTTAATCATAAAGAGACTCGAGGTCGTGCCGCTTTAGGGAACGCATCACATGTCATATCCCAACATTTAGGATGCTTCATAGGCATCCAAAACTCTACCCAATTTGAGTCAAGTACTCAGCTTATTCATTTCACCACATTAGCAATACCAAATAAACATCAACATTAATTCATTGATTCACTAATTTATTTATCAGAAGGGTGTAACACATTGTCTTACCCAAAAATAAAGTTCTCATTTAGTCGTGACATAAGGATGTCACCATGGTAAGGTTTAGCACTCTTTTTCCTCTTGTTTCAAGATAAACAAGATCGTTCCATTTATTCCATTCAAGTTCGTACTTGGAAAAATCACATTGATCTTTCTTGACCTCCATACCCAAAGGTTGGGATATCATTTCATCGCTTCATGAGGGTTTAAAAAACCTATAGGAATCATAAACTCATTTTGTTTTGTCATCTTTTATTAGTTTAAGGTTTTAGAGTGCTCATGAAGTATCATGACATCACGAATGAACCGAAAGCATCATGAAATACCTCTTTGGTATTCATTAACCTTAAAGACGCTCGGGGTTGCCTCACCTTAGGGAACGCGCCAACATAACATATCCACTCATTTGCAATGCCCAATTGGTATCTGAACCTCCACCCAATTGAGTCCAATACTCATTTCATTCATTTTCACCACATAGGTGATTCCAAATAAACACAAACATCAATTCATTAATCAATTTACACATCATAAGGGTAGAACACATTGTTTTACCTAAAAATAAAGGTTCACACACCTCAAGTTATTGTAACATGGGATTGTTATCGTGGTAAGGCACTACCACCATTTCCTCACCCAAACTAAAAAGTCGACATCACATTTCACTATCACAGCATTTGAGCTCATCCCTTGAGAGATCATACCGATCTATCTCGACCTCCTCACCCAAAGGTTGAGATATCATTTCATCACTTCATGAGCATTCAAAAAACCTTGAGGAATCATAAACTCATAAAACATCAAAACATGCATGACCTAACCCAATCTTGTCTGCATTCAATGTGGGTTGATAAGTATATAATTACACTTATTATAATGATATTTTTACTCATAAAATGATATGGTTTAAAGTCATTTTATACTTCATATAAAAGATTTCACATGGTATTAGTTGTTTTTTATGCAAGTGTAGAAACTAAGTGAATCTTGGGAGTAAAATGATCAAAGATGGAATTTTATGTAAAAAGTGTGAAAAAGGTGCAAAAATATGTGTGGAACAAAAGAAATTGGCTTAGGATCGAAGTTGTCAAAGATCGCCAAAGTTGTAAAGAAGAATCGTGAAGAAAAGTACATGTCACAATCGTGACACCCATTCGAGGTTGCAACTTATCATTCTTCACAGATAGAAAGTTAACAACCAAAGTTCACGATTGTGACATGTATATCAAGCTCATGACTTGTGACAGTTATGGATAACTATTCTCAACTACCAACCGTTGGATAAAAATGATCAACCGCCACCAATTATAAGATGAAAAGACACCTTTTGGAAGTAATCCAATCATCAAAAGGTGCCTATCCATTGAAGATGAGGATTGCATCCAATCATAATGAAGTGATGCAACCCTTCACCAATGGACACGAATCTTCGTTTGGATAAAAGCAACCCTTTGCACTCTATAAATAGGGTTCAAAACTAACCAATTTCGTGGCATATGTATGGATATGTATGGACAATGAATAGAGCATATGATACATGATAGCAAGTGAAAGATATAGATTTCGCTACATTCAAAGTGTTAGTGAGAAAAATGTATAAGTGATTCAATTCTTGTTTCGATCACTATATTTCTCCACGTATTCAAGCGATTGTTTTATGAGTGTAATTGCAAAGCACTTATCAATAAAATTTTATGTTCTTCAACATTCATTTATTTGATATTCACAAAGAATAGCATCCTAGCGGAGGTTCTATACGAGCCGAGACCGAATTCAAATTAGATGTAGGAATTGTGAGAATTGACGACTCCCATTAAAGAGTGGATACGGTTTGACCAACTTTAGCTTTCACTTGCATAACTTATAACTTTACTTTGTTTTCTACTTATACTTTCTATTTCAAAGTTTATGATATGTCTATGTGTCATAACGAGTATTTCATCTTGATTCATTTATATTAATAAAGTTATATGCTTTCGAGTTGACTTTAAGAGTGATTTCAAGGTTAAGAAGAATGTGTATAATCACTAAATCTGTGATTATAATGCTATTTAGTGAGCTAACATTTTTGAAGTGGTAATTTGCTAAATATAGCTATGTGAGAGCGACCTGTACTAAGCATAGTATTATTATTATCCAGGTTCTTATAAGTGTCATATTTCATTTACCCTAGATTTAGAAAAGCCATTTCATTATTTGCTCTACGGTAAACTATAGGATATTTGGGCATCTAGAATCGAGTTTGTTGAAGTTATCTAGTGTTTAAAACAACTTTGATTACTTTGCATATTTTGCTCTACTATACTTGTTCTTAAGGAATATCTATATGCTTTATGTCTAATCTGTTCATGCATCTGTTCACCATTCAAAACCCTTAACCTTAAAATCATTATATTTTCTTCCATCCTGTAACTCTAGTTTATCCTTAGAACCGAATTCCTTCCTGTGGGATCGATATCTTTTAAAACTACATCGCAACTGTATGCTTGTAGTTATCATCATTTTTCTATTTGATAACCGGTACTAACAACGCCTGTTCATATTAAGAACTTTTATATTATCAGTAGAAAAGTAGGGAACAAGTTTTTGGCACCGTTGCTGGGGATATGCCTTTCAGAACGAGTGTAGCTAAAAACTTGCGAACATGGGTGCATCCTAAGGAGCATCTTGTTCGATTAGGCATCATTCAAGAAGATAGTCTGTTCTTGTCCACAAGAGAGGGGTTAGTGTTAAGCCTCTATCAAGTAGTCAATTTTTTGCAATTCAGCATCATGGTTAACCTGATTGAGAATGAGCAATCGTCAAACTCTATTAAACCCAATCAAGGGGGAGGTCTTTTTCCCGGTAATGGGATGGACTCTAATGCTATAATGACTAGGATGCTCACTAGTCCGCAATTCCATGCATCCCTTCAAGCTTCTATGAGGGAACTTTTCACCTAGTCGAGAAACTCAAATCAGACTTCCAAATCTGAGCTCCCTCTGACTAGTGGATCCCATCCCACTACTATCCAAGGGCATGCTCTATCTATGCAGGCATATCCTGGTTCTTTCTTGAATCATGGTAATCGGTTTAACCTAGCAACTCGCTCATGGCAGTTTGGCATCTTTCTCTAGGGTCAGGGTTCGGGCCATCAGGGATAATCAATGGTGAATCCATCCATCTTCTCGTAAAGTGAGCCTGGGCAAGCCATTCCCAATTCATTCCTGCAAGGGTTCTCTAGATCTATTATCAATCTAGTGAATGTTAACCCTTTCATGAGTTTTTTGCCTACCTTCTTTGGTATAGGGTCTCAACCGATATTCCCTGCCATCATTAATGCAAAGTCATCTCAAGGGTTCACTTCTCAACCCTTATCATTGCCTATTTAAGGGGCATTTTAGTTTTAGAATTCTTACATCAAACTAACTACTTTTAGGAGTTAGTTTCAGGGTTTCTAGAAACCCCAAAGTTAACCATAATTCTTAGTGTCTCTTAGAGGCACTACTCATGTCCAACATCTTATTTATAGGCCTGCCACTAGCAAAGCTCCTAACTCTGACCCATTTTCTCAAGGGGTTGAGGGATTGGTTCCTCACGGACTCTCCCTCGAATTGACTGGTTTATGGAAACAATTTTTAACCACTTAGGCTAATCCTCTACAATCCTATCCCTAGTTGGCTATCACTCATCGAGATGAAGACGGGGACCCAAACAACTTTGTGATGCCCGATCTTATTTGTTACAAGGGAGTGGGTGATCCTCGCTCACATATTAAGAACTATCAAATAGTCATGCGAGCTCGTAAGCTAAGTGACAAGATTCTTACCCAAATGTTCATAACCACCTTAGGGGTTTTGGTCAACGAGTAGTTTAACTATTTACCTGATGAAATAGCAAGTTATTGGCCTTGCTTATCTGAGGTGTTCATCAAGTAGTATGGATTTAATAACAAGATGAAGACTACGATCCAGAATCTTGAGGATGGCTGTGTAGGTCCTGCTCAAAGACCAACTAAGGCTTTCTGAGATGATAGTTAAGCTGCTTGACGGTGCAATGGCATTCTACAAGACACAAATGGGGTGGATGAGTTCTCGAGTTATAATGAGGTCTATGTGAAAGCCGAGAAGTTCGAGAGGATTCATTTATTAGAGCATACTTTTGGGATCAATCAACAAAAAACCTAGCATATTAAGTCAAGTGAGGCATCTGCTGCAGCTCTTGCTCCTGCGGAACCTAAATAGTCTAACCAGCAAAATGCAATCCAAGTTGTGCAGCCAGTTAAGGTTTTAGCGGTCTAGTCTACTGCGAACTTTCACCATGGCATCTCTCCCTATGTCCTGAATTTAACCCAATTATTTGCAAAGCTCTGAGAGCTCCAATTTCTTGATAATCTCAAACCCTTCACAAACTCGAAGGAGTGGAAGAATTTCTACACGTATCATGCGACTCAAGGCCACCACACTAACAACTGAGAACTCCTTCTGCAAAACATTCGAAAGTTAGTTGTGGAGAAAAAGATCCATCCCCCGGCTTTGAAGCCGAGCACCACATCTAACCCCTACCCTAATTTGACAGCATGGTAAGGATGGTGAATTCAGGCATAACCCCAAAGTATGTGCTTCATCGATTGAAAATGGCAAGAGAAGAGAAGGTATCAGCTGAGTATAATCAATCTCGGAAGGATGTGGGCAAGATAATGGATGGCATCTCAATGCTAACTACTCCTATCATGGGTAATCGTTATGTCGATCCCTCAAGCAAGATTGTTGCTCCTACTTCAATCAACCCAATAGAAAGTCATAATTCCTGACTCAAAACCTTTTTAGGCACCCTTAAAAATTCAGGTTAGAAGAAATTGGAGATTTTTGGGCTATGGGGGGCTCCAGTATTTAGCTTTTCACCCCACAAACATCGCATTTATTCACGCAGTGCTCTCTTTTTGGGATCCCATTCATCATTTGATTCTCAACCCAAGAGTTATGCCACATGATTAAGTAGTATCAAGCTATTCTAGTTAATCCTTTCTTTTAGGCAATTTCCCATTGCAGTGCCTAGTTATCGGTGTGGAGTTGTAGACTCACTAAGAGGGTTGTGGAACTTGGACTCCACTAATCATTTTCTATCTCAACCCCCAGAG
>CATIWQ010023446.1:0-19798 GCA_949673415.1 Euphorbia schlechtendalii
TATTCTTTGCGAATATCGAACAAATGAATATTGAAGAACGAAAACTTTTATTGATAAGTGATTTGTAAGTACACTTATACAACAATCGCTCGAGAATATAGAGAAATCTAGTGATCGAAACAAGGATTCGAATCACTTAAACATTTTCTCGCTAACACTTATGAATGTACCGAATTCTCTATCTATACACACACACACTATATCTCTTTCATGCACTCTAATGCTGCACTCCCTTCATTGCCACGAAATTGTAAGGTTTGAAGCCCTATTTTTGTATCCATTGGTGAAAGATTGCATCACTTCATTGTGATTGGTTGAGAAGCTTCAATCTAATCCACAATGGATAGGCACCTTTTCATGATTGGTTGATTTTTGATAGGTGTCTATTCGTTGGTAGTTGATGGCGGTTGATAATAGTTAATCATCCTTATATGGCGGTTGGTAGTTAAGATGATTAAACCTGAAAACCATCCAAGTCACGAACGCTATATATAAGTCGCGACTGTGAATCTTTGATTGGCAGATTTCTGCTTTGAAGAAGAATAAGTCGTGACCGCGAATGATTGTTGCGACCGTGAATTGCATTTTTCTTCAGAATTATCCTTGTAACTTGATCGATCTTTGATAGCTTCGATCTTAAGCCAAATCTTTGAGTTCCACTCATCTTTTTGCACCTTTTTCACTCTTTTTTCATAGAATTCCACTTTAGATCATATTACCTCCAAGATTTACCTAATATTTGCATTTGCATAAAAAACAACTACATACCACGTGAAATCTTTTATATGAAGTATAAAAATGACTTTATCTATAGTGTTTATAGTATAAAATTATTATGATAATAAGTGTAATTATACACTTATCATACCCCCACACTTAACTTTTACCTTGTCCTCAAGGTAAATTCAATAGAAGTGTATAAATTGGTAAACAAGTTCATACCTCATTTGGCGAAAGACTATTGCAGTGAGTACCACATTTCCAAGTTGCAAAAGATTTCAAGTAGAAGTTCGAAATTTCCCACAAATTTGTAATCTGCAGTTTATATAGCGTAGTTGCATACCTTTGTTCTTAATGAAGAGTCAACCGAATCGCATCTTCATATAAGCGTTATATGCATACTCGAATATTACCTTTTCTTAAGCATAGTATAAAGTATAAAGGACATAGAAAGCACATTTTGATTAATTTCTCTCAAGGCATTTTTAGGTAACCTAGGATGCTAAAACACTCTCAGAGGTTGCATTTTATGCTCCATACCACTCTCCCCTTTTTTCAGTGGTTGCATTTTATGCTCCATACAACGCTCTCATTTTTTTTCTTTTAAGCATATGTTTTTGAAGTACTTTATACTTTGCACCCATTTTTCGTGCTATGCTTTCTTTTCTTTTTTCACTCAATTAATGGTTGTAGTTTCTGCTCCGTACCATTCCTCACCTTTTGCATAACTCATTGGTTATCCTCTCTTTCTTTTGATTTTTCACTCTTTAATACCCTCATCCTTTATTGATCAATTTCAAAGTATTATGGCTATTGTTTCCTAACACTTTAAACACACTCAATACTTATAGGACTTATTCGAGATTTGCATATAAAACTCATAGTAAGAATACTATTAGATATTACTCCATTTATATTTATCGGAAGCATTAAACAAAAACTATATAACTTATACTAATTTATATTGCATTGAAATATAAATTGAAACTCACTTGGAATGTTGCTCTCGAATGTTACTCACCGCTCATCCTTGCCAAATTGATAAATGTTGTGCTAATAACGCTCAAATTCAACATGCGCTTAAATTTTGCACTACGCTTAAATTTTTCACTAATATCAAACTTGTAAATACCTAACACTCAGAATAACCTTGGTCAAATGTTAGTAAAGTATAAGAAATGATAATGTATAATAAACATATCAAGAAAAATTTTCAAATTCTTCGATTTTTCATTTTATTCAATTTTTTTTGGATTTTACGAGATTTTTACAAATGCCCCCCCACACTAAAGAACACAATGTCTCATTGTGAGACATTATAAAAATAAAAAACTATGCTAGTCTAAAAATAGAATTGAAAAAAGATAAAGTAAAGAAAAGAATAAACCCGATCTATTGTGAAGGAGAATCCAGAGCCCATGTTGCGATCGTGAAGGCCTGTCACGATCGTGACTTCCTTCAAAATAAGAACAGAAGGTTTTTCTATATAATGTCATGAGCGCGAGATGTACGTCACGATCACGAACTTCTTTAATTCTTCAAATTCTTCAAATTTAGACTTTGTACCTTGAAAAACTTAGAAAACAAACGTATAAAATATAATTGCCTTACCCGGACAATTGGATTTCTAGAACGCACTTGCCTTCCCCGGACAATTCGAACACTAGAACGCACTTGCCTTCCCCGGCAACGGCTTTAAAAACTTGTTCGCCACTTTTCTACTGATAAGTTTAATAGTTTGTTCACAAGATTCGGCTATATATCAATGGTGCCAAAAACTTGTTCATGAAAAATATAGGTGTTGTCTGTACCTCTTATCAAATAGAAAAATGATGATAGTTGTAAGTATACAGTTGTGATGTAGTTTTAAAAGATATCGATCCCACAGGGAAGGACTAGTTCTAAAGATAAAAAAGGAAGATAAAATAATGAAAATAAAATATAATAAAGTAAAGGTTAGGAAAGAAGGATTAGAATGAAAAATGAGTAAATATAGGTATGAAAGATTAGAGAACCTAAATTTTTAGATTTTCACTACAAAATAAGGATAGCAGAGAAAGCATGCAAGTTCAATAAAGATGTTACGATTCACTAAACTAATCTAACAAACTCAGTTCTAAATACCCATTTGTTTAATTATTCACCACAGAGCAACACATGAAATGACTTTTCTAAAGCTAGCACAAACGAATTAAGACAATTATATAAACCTGGACAACATCAATACTATGCTTAGTACGGGTCGCTTTCACAAAGCCATATTTAGCAAGTTACCATTCCAAAAATGTTGGCTCACTAAACAGCATTATATCATAGATCCAGTGATTATACAAGATATTGTTAACCCCGAAACCACTCTTAAAATTAACTCCAACTCATATAACTTGATTAACATAAAAGACTTAACACAAAATACGCATTATGACACATAGACATATCATAAACTTCGAAATAGAAAGTATAAGTAGAAAGCAAAGCAAAGTGGTAAGGTATGCAAGTGAAAGCTAAAGCTGATCAAACCGTATCCACTCTTTAATGGGAGTCGTCAATTCTCGCAATTCCTATGTCTGCTTTGAATTCGGTCTCGGCCCGTACAGAACCTCCTCTAGGATGCTATTCTTTGCGAATATCGAACAAATGAATATTGAAGAGTGAAAACTTTTATTGATATGTGATTTGCAAGTACACTTATACAACAATCACTCGAGAAGAGAAATCTAGTGATCGAAACAAGGATTTGAATCACTTTCTCGCTAACACTTAAGAACATAGAGAAACTAGATATTTGTTCTCTATCTATGCACTATGCACTATCTTTCACCCCTTTCTTCTACACTATGATGCATGAAATTTGTGATGTTTGGAGCCCTATTTATAGAGTTTAAAGGGTTATGTCTATCCAAACTAAGAGTCATGTCCATTGGTGAATGATTGCATCTCTTCATTGTGATTGGTTGAGAAGCTTTGATATAATCCACAATGGATAGGCATTTTTCATGATTGGTTGACTTCTGATAGGTGTCTTATCGTTGGTAGTTGATGGCAGTTGATCATACTTGTCTGGCGGTTGGTAGTTAAGAAGATAAAACCAGAAAAATGTCCAAGTCGTGACCGATATATATTAGTCACGACCGTGAATCTTTGATTGGCAGACTTTTGTTTCTGAAGTATACAAGTCATGATAATGAATGATTATCGCGATCGTGAATTGAGTTTTTCTTTAGAATTCTCCTTGTAACTTCACCGATCTTTGACTGCTTCGATCCTAAGCCAAATCTTTAAGTTCCACGCATCTTTTTACACCTTTTTCACTCTTTTTTCATAGAATTCCACTTTAGATCATTTTACTCCTAAGATTTACCTAGTATCTGCATTTGCATAAAAAATAACTACATACCACATGAAATCTTTTATATGAAGTATAAAAATGACTTAATTCATAGTGCTAAATGTATAAAATTAATATGATAATAATTGTAATTATACACTTATCAACAAGTGAAAGCTAAAGTAGATAACCGTATCCACTCTTTAATGGGAGTCGTCAATTCCCGCAATTCCTGCGTCTGCTTTGAATTAGATCTTGACTCGTACAGAACCTCCGCTAGGATGCTATTCTTTGTGAATATCAAACAAACGAATATTGAAGAATGAAAACTTTTATTAATAAGTGATTTGCAATTACACTTATACAACAATCGCTCGAATATATAGAGAAATCTAGTGATCGGAATAACATTTGAATCACTTATACATTTTCTTGCTAACTTAAAACAAAGCGAAAACTATACGATTTTCTCTCTGGAACTATATTCACACCATATAATTCTATACTTTCTTAACACACACCAATTATCCTGAAAATGATGAAGTTTGGAGCCATATTTATAGAGTACGAAGGGTTGCATCCATCCAGACGAAGAGTCGTGTCCATTGGTGAAAGATTGCATCACTTCTTTGTGATTGGATGAAAGGCTTTGACCTTATCCACAATGGATAGGCACCTATGCATGATTGGTTAACTTCCAATAGGTGTCTATTCGTTTGACAGTTGATGGCGATGGATCGATTTTATCCTATAGTTGAAAGAAGATAAGAGTTGATAAAAAACCGTCAAGGTCGCAATCGCGAATATATGTCGTGATCGTGAACACTTGATTGGCATCTTTCTAATGTGAAAGTTAACAAGTCGCGACCACGATATGTGCTTCATGATCGTGACATGCCTTTTTCACATGAATCCTCTTCACGATTTCTACCGATATTTGACATCTTTGATCCTTTGCCAAATCCTTTGGTTCCATGCATCTTTTTGCACCTTTTCACTCTTTTTTCATAAAATTTCACTTTTGATCATTTTACTTCCAAGATTTACTTAGTATCTGCATTTGCATAAAAAAACAACTACATACCACGTGAAATCTTTTATATGAAGTATAAAAATGACTTAAACTATAATGTTTAATGTGTAAAATTATTATAATAATAAGTGTAATTATACACTTATCACAAGACTTTGGAGGAGCTAGAGAACCTTGTTACTTAAATATTGCCACCATTGAGCCGAAGGGATATATGACTTCTCCTCAGGGCCATGGTGAAGATAATGTTGCTGAGTAGGCTTATTTTCTATTATATTTTGTGACCCTTAGTGCTCTTGATGTAAGAATATTTTAGCCCTTTAGGGCTATTTTTTAATGCATATATGGCTTAGGCCTTTCATTAATATGCTTTTTAACCTAGGTCTGTGTTATCTTGAGTTTTATGCATGCTTCCACCTTAGCTTATTTTCCTTAGACATTTCTCTAAGTATGAATGCTTTATGTTGCTTCCTTTTGTAAGATAACTTTTTTGTAATTCTCCTAGTAGATTTCTACTTACTATTGCCTGAAGAATTAAATGCCTCAAATTAATCTAAGTTTGTTATTTGTTTACGGTCTTAGCTTATGCAGCCTTAACACTTCTTACTGTTGTTTCCTTGTATTAAGGTCTTTGATAAGGGTCATTTATGAGTAACCGCCCGAGTTATTTTTTAGCTTAGATTTTTCATAAGGTTTTTAGAGGTCATATATTCTTTTTACCACCTCAAAACGATTTTACCTATGTGAGGATTTTGTGTACATTTTTTTATAAGTTTCATTATTTTGTGAGTGAGCGTGTGCAATCTTAAAGTTTGAACAGGACATATATGTGCACAATATGATAAACAAATGCTTCTTATCAATGAAAAAGATGATTTCAAGATGGGAATTATATGCATCCGATAATCCATTTCCTCCAGGGGTGCCGCCTCTTTAAAAAACTTTTTAAGAGAAAACACAATGGGAAAAATCCTTAGAAAGGAAAAGGGTATGGACACCTTGATCTATTTGGTCTGTTTCAAATGTATAATAGGGCCTTAAGTTGGAGATGTTCCATGTTCGTGGAAGCTCTGTGCCCTGAAGTGTGCTAAGTTGATATGCTGTTGGTCTAAGGACTTTAGCAACCTTATATGCGCCTTCCCAATTTAAGCTCATTTTTTCATTTCCTTCTCTAGCTTGCGAGGTAGTGGAATCTTTGAGGACAAGGTCTTCTTCTTTAAGGTGAATTTCTCTAACCTTCTATCATGATATCTTGCAATTATTTCTTTGTACACAACCATCAAGATGCGAGCTCTTTCCCTCTTTTCTTAAAGATTTTCTAGATGATATTTCATGTTGATATCATTCTCTTTTCCTATGTAGTACACTACTTGGTTTGATGGAGCGCCAATTTCACTTGGGATTATCGCTTCAACTCCATAAACCATTGTGAAAGGTTTTTCTCCAATCAGTTTTCATGGGATGGTTCTGTATGACCACAAAACATTGATTAGTTCATAATGACAAATGCCTTTTCTCTCCATCACCCTCTTTCTTAATCCTCATCCAAGTTTCTTGTTAGTGATTTCCGTTTGGCTGTCTTTTTTAGGATGGGCCATTGATGAGCAATGATTCTCAATTTTCCAATCTTTGCAGAGTTCTTGTAATTTGGTTAATCAGATTTGTGTCCCATTGTCTGAGATCATTTTATGCAGAATTATGAAATTGAGCAATGATATTCTTCCATACAAAGTTAAAATCACTTCCAAGGTGATGGAACTAAGTGCTACGACTTTGACCCATTTAGAGAAATGTGCAATTGCAACAAGGATCCACTCGCTTTGTTGGTTGGCTTTTGAAAATGGGCTTACTATATCAATTCCCAAAGTAATGAAAGGCTAGATGATCATTATTGGTCTTTGTGTTGCATGGGGGATGTGAGATTTTTTATGTCGATTTGGCATTGATCATAAATTAAAACATCCTTATTCATTGATTCCCAGTAGTAGTCTGCTAGATTAGCTTGCTTGACTAATGTTGATGCCGCCTAGTGGGAGCCACAAGCTCCTTCATACAATCCTTGTAAGATTATTTTCCTTGTATATGCTGTGACACACTTGAGATAAGCATGTGTATGAGATTTTTTGTAAAGCTCACCATTTATCAAAGAAAATCGCATGACTTTTCCTTATGATTTTAGTAGCCTCTTTCTTATTGTTAAGAAACTTATTACTAGTTAGGTATTTGTAGATTAGCCACATCCAACCTAAATCTTGCTTTTCGATGAGCAGGCTCGTGTCTGTTTCCTCTTTATTGGGGATAACTGATTATTTTGTAATGGCAACTCAACATTTTCTAATCTTATAGGCTTGATGATGCCTTAGCTAACTCATAAGCTTTTTCATTCTATTTTCTTGAGATGTGCTCTACTTTCCACACCATCCCAATTAACTCTAACTTCTCAATCAAGCTCCTTACTTTTGCTAAGTTTTGACCTTTTCTTCATCTTTGGTCTCAACATCCTATTGATTTGGTTAACCACTAGTCAGGGATTACTCATGAGAACTAACTTATCTAATGCTATTTTGTAGGCTAGCTCTAACCCTTTGATAACTGCATCATATTCTACTACATTATTAATTGCTGAAAATACTAACTTTATAGTATATGATAATTTGATTTGTTCGAATCCTATGATCGAGACCCCTTATCTTGCTCCTTCTTGGAAGAGGCTCCATCTACATAAAGCATCCATCCTTTTGGTCTTGACTATTTCAACCGGCTTGAGCCTTGTAAATTCCATGATAAAAATCTACCAATGTGCTTCGAGGGCAACTCTATTTTCAAATTGTATGTCAAACTCTCCTAGCTGGATAACTCACTATTGGTCCGTAAACAGGCTAATAATGACACCAGAGGGGGGGGGTGAATGCGTTATCTTGGTTACTTTTAAACTTTTTCTAATTTATTTGCCAAGTTCGGTTTTTATATGCTTGCTGAGAGTGCGTACTAAGTGTGATATAAAAACGTATATACTACTCAGCTCTGCTGGCACAGTTTATCTTCGATCCTCAACTGAGTAAGACTTACTCAGCATAGATTGGATAACAAGAAAATATTTGAATGGGAGAGATGAATGAGCATATCGCTAATAAAGTTGATTGCTTAGAGTTAGAACGATTACACCTGAGATTTTATCCTAGTTCGACTCCTAGCCTACCTCCAGTCCCCAGATACCATCTCTAAGCTTTAATCCACTAGTGATTCATTCTTTCAATAAGCAGAGAAGCCTTTACAGCGGGTAGACACGATTACAGAAAGTACCTTCCTTTCTCACTACTGCTCAACTCAGTTTGAGTACCCTTCTCAAACTGACACTCAGATTTTGAACAGTAAAGCGAACAAAATTCAACTTATAAAAACGTTGAATCCTTACAATGTTAATTTAAGTTTCTCTGTATTGCAAACTGATAAAGCTATTGATGTTTGCTTATTGCTTGTTGTGGAATTTCTTTCAAAGTAGAGAAAAATTACGCAGAGTTTTTGCTCTTAAGAAAGTCAAGGTAATTCACCAAGTTTGAACGTCTGCTCCAATATTCTATTTATACTTTCAAGCTCTGAGAAGTAGCCATTGTAAACTTTACGAGATCGCTCATCTTCAATTTCTCATCTCTTTAATCTTTCGAATCTTCCCATTAGAGACAGATTCCAAGAAATTTAGAGATAGGAATTTGAACATTGAGGCACGATAAAATTCCATTCACAAATTCTCATTTGTCTTCAAGCAGTTTGGATTTGAGAGAGGTGGGTTATATTACAACGTGGAGTTTTCCTGTTGGATGACCTTGCTGATGTTAGCAGAATCGCGTGGAGACACTTGAGATGCGGTGCATAACATAAATTCCTTTTACTTGGACTGTAGCGGGGAATCTTTGATAGCCGTATTGATATATTTGACTTTGTGAGGACCACAGGAATCTTTCTCAATTTCAGCGCCTTTTACCCTGAAAAGCACTAAGAGAATATTCTGTTCCATCATAAGATAACGTTAATAACACGAGTCATTAAATCTCTACCTGTCAAATACAGCGTTCTTTTAATTAAATAAAAGCAGGAACTCAGCATAAGATGAGTGATGTAATTCCAAACTATGTAGTACTTAGCATAAACTCAGCTTTTCTTACTCTAAGTCATTACTTAATTAATCATCCAGCAATACTGTGTAATTCTCCCTTGAATAAACTCAAGCTAGCCTTATTAATTAAGATTTTACTTAGTATTCAATTAATTTGCTATTTCCAAAACTACTCAGTACTGTGAAGTACTATTAACTTGGGTTTTACAATCTCCCCCATTTTGGACAGATAGCAAACTAGGTAATAGAAGAAGTTAATTGAATAAACAGTTTAGAGATTACGGAATACCTGAAAGCGATGCAAGAATTCCCTTGTGCTGAGTG
Organism: Euphorbia schlechtendalii; assembly: GCA_949673415.1. Lineage (NCBI taxonomy): Eukaryota > Viridiplantae > Streptophyta > Magnoliopsida > Malpighiales > Euphorbiaceae > Euphorbia > Euphorbia schlechtendalii. The sequence goes on from CATIWQ010023446.1 coordinate 9,520, forward strand.
AGTTCCCTTAGTCAGCTTGAGCTCCCCCATACTGAGTGAGTCTTCCACAAGCGGCTCAGTTCCCCCATACTTGGAGGATATCTTCTTGATTTGGGACTTCATCTTACTTCAGCTTTTCTTCGAAGGGTTGGTCTCTTATATGTTTTCCTGTATCACATGGTTAGATGCACAGTAGAAAACATACTTAGTTTAAAAAGTTAAGAAGATCGTAACTTGAGGTAGGAACTTGTATTTTTATTAATTTCAAAAAGGATAACTTAGTTAGTACATAAACCATGTCCTAAGCTTAGATTACAATGAGGTCCTATTACAAGTTCTACATTCATTTTGAACATGGCTTAATCTATCTTTTATGCGTGGAAGAGGAAGATCCTGCAGTCTTGTTCTTGTTAGACGGATGTAGCGGATGAGAATGCTTCAGAAGATATCCCTTGTTAAGATTTTCCGTTCTGAGCGCATCTTTAGCTACCTTCTCCCCCTTTGCTATCTGGCCTTGAACAATTTGATCAAAATAGACATCGAAGGCGTTGAGTGCAGCTTGGAAGCTCTCTTGCTGTCCAATAATCATAGTGGAAATATCTTGCTCTAGTCACTCCTTGCGTCATTGAGCTCACTGAGTAGAAGATGATGGCAGCGCGGGAGATGAGCTATCTGGTCGAAGCCTTGACTGGAAAACTATTGAAAACACTAAAAGAGACCACGAAAGTTAGTTGTAGTCAGTGAAATCTTCAACTTAGCCTCTATGTCAATCAGCTTAGGACCAAAGGATTCAATACTCTTGGAAGTGTAATCGATGTCTTTTCCATCTAGCTCTCCCATTTTGGGCAGCGTGTCCACCTTCTTTGTTAAATCTTCCACCTTAGAATTAACAATGTTCATCTTCTTATGAAGAGACATTCCGGTCTCTGGGTAGAGGGATTCAGTTGGAGGCGCACTAGGCATAGGCATGTCTAGAAAGATTTTTCCCATCGTAGATACTAGAAACTTCTGTGAAGAAGAAACTTTCTCTATGATGTGATCACTGACCTCTCGTTGAATGGTATCCATCTTGGCATGGAGAGGATTAAGATCAACGATAAGGGCCTTATCTAGCTTCCTTGAGATATCCTTGAGGATCTTGAGGACTTCATCCTGCTTATTATCGTGAATAAGCAAGAACCGGGACTCGGATTCCACCAACTTCACTATGCTGTGGCTCACATCCTTAGTTGATTCTACCTCCTTTAACACGTCCATGATCTTGCAATCTATTAGCCTCTTTATTTTGGCCTGCTCCTTATCGAGCTCATGGATCCGTGTCACTTGAGTAGCCCTATTGGTACTCAAGAGACTCAATTGCTTAGTAGCAGCGTCTACACTACCCTTTATCTTTCTTGTGACAAAATTTGCTATCATAGTAAACATGGGGATAGATGCAGGTGGCTGCCTTAAGCTGGATTGCAGAGTCTATTAACCCATTCAGGTTTAGAACCATTTTATCTACCAGGCTTTTGGCACTCTCTTTTGCCAAGTGATTTTAAATAACCAACAAGCTTCCTTGGATTCTCTCAAACTCCTTGAAGAATAGAGAGTTTCTAGGTACACTTGTGTGCTATTCGAATTCAGGCAAACTCCCCTTAGGCCTGGATGATAAGTCTGTCAATTCTTGAGCAAGTAGCATTTTGCCTATTACTCCATCTAACTCAGCATCAGTCCTGAGCGCAGGAAATTGCTTTCTAGCTTACTCACAGATCTGTGCTAGGAAATATGTATCAGCCATTACTGGTTTGTTGCTAGGTTCAGGTGCATCACTGGTTATAAAACTTACCTCAACATTCTGACCACTTTTTGTTTCCTGCTAAGCGGAGTTCTCAGCATTAGGAACTTCCCTAACTAGAGTGGTTAAGGGGGTTGAGGATGGGTTTGAAGAAGAGGTAGGTTTAGAGATATATGCAGTCGAGAAATTTGGTTTGAGTGGAATAGAAGGTATAGTGGCTCTTGAAGAAATAGTTGGTTGTTGAGAATGTACAGGAGACGGTAGAGGAGAAGGAAAAGAATCTTGGGAGTTAGTAGGTGAAGAGATATGAAGTGGGGAATTTACATTGTTATAAGAAGAGGGAGAGGTGGTTCATGTGTTTCAGGATCTACAGGAGTAGAACCCATGAGAGTACAAGGATTTACAATAGAAGGTTTTGAAGAATTTACAGGAGAAGAAGGAAGGGTAGAATTTTTAGAAACCTCTGGCTTAGCTGTTTGATCCAAGGATGGATCTGCCTGAGGTTGCCCATGCTGAGGAGCAGATTCCTCAACATGAGTGAATTGTGGGATGGGGATGCTAGCATCCTGAGGATCGGACTCCTCAGAGATCTGGATAATGGGTTCTCCAGCATCCTCCTCACTGCTTACCACGTGCACATGTTTCTGCAGAGGCCTTGTGGTAGCAGAATGTTTTCACTAAGTGCCCTTTGACTTGGTAAAGACTCCTTGACTGTTCTCAGCAATGTTGGACACATCTTGGTCCTCTTCCTTAGATTTCTTAGCTTCACCTTACTCCTCGATATCATTTGAGAATACCATCTTGCACTTCCTTTGGTGCAAGGACTCATTGGCCTCAACCTCTTTCTCTTTCTCCTCAGCTTGCTATTCATCTTGCTGCTTGGCCTCCACTTCCCTTTGAGTGCAAGTTTTGGCTTGCATCTTCCTTCGCTGATGTTGAATAGGAGCTTCATTGGACCTGGCTGGGCTCTTCCCCTTGGCCTTAGAGGAAGCAGCCTTCTGAGCTGTTGAGGAGGAGGCAAGGATCTTCTCCAGTATGCTGGAAATGGGGACATCATCAGAGTTAGCATCTTCCTCATATTCCACCATAAACTAGTCCTCGTCCTCCTTCCTAATGTCCACAGGCAATACGCTTATGCTTGTACCTAGTATGGACCTATCCGTACGCACTTTAGCTTACGCTTGTGTTGTGCCTTGGTGTACCTAGCATGGACCTGATTGTAAGCTAGTTTGCTAAAGTGAGACAGTTCAAGTGTCTTTTTCACTGGAAAAACTGAGTTACCAGACTCCCCCAGAAACTCGCCTACATGAACTTTCACTACCCTCATTATCTCGGTTATGAGGTACCCATAGTGATAGATGGTAGTAACTTTGGTCAAGTGATGAAGAATCATCACAGTCCAGTTTAGTTTCTTACCTTCTAACATATGGTAGACCACACATTGGTCGAATTAAGTGTAGCTTGTCAATGAGCCGGTCTTGGGTAGTTGCAGCTTCACAACCAGCTCATGGCACATCCTTGTAGTCCATGACATTCCGCTAGTTGCAATCTCCCTTGAAATGTAGTTCGATAGGAGTTCCCAATCTTAAGGAATGATGATGGTGTCTTCATCGCCAGATCTGTGGAGCTGAGTGCCTGAGTGAGGCATGTTGAGAATGCTTACAATCAGCTTGGAGCAAATGAGAGTCAATTTCCCCTTGAAATACATAACAAAACATCATTATGGTCTTCAATTGAGTATAAGTGAGTGTAGAAGACCCTAATGAGTCCTGTGATAGCTGTACCCTCCATCTTTAGAAAAGAACTAAGATGTTGTTGCTTGATAACCCAATGCATGGTCTTGTTCAACAGCAACCCTTCATAGTTAACTTCATAAACTAGACCAAAATCCAAGTTATCTTCCCTCAATTTTGTCAAGATGGGTTCCTTCTTCTATTGTTATCTTCTCTGATTTTCCTTGAGTGTTCATCATGATCTTCATATGGATGGTGGTCTTGATTCTGAAAGTGCTTTTGGTTCTCGCCATTTTAGGGTTTGAGGAGAGGATTGAAAGTAGAGGAAATTAGGGTTTGAAAGCTCTGAAGATTCAAATCTCTCTTGATACATGTCACAATCTCAGCTTCTGATAGAAAATGAACACTGTGATTGGCATCTAATGAACTGCCTCAGTAAAACGCTAATTTTAGATGAAAAACGATTCCACTTCCAGCATGCAAAATTTGAAAACGCAGAGTCTGAATTTTAACCGCAAACAGTAACTCATGTTGTTTCCTTGAAAACTAGATGGTGTTATCCACGTGTCATCTCATGCTTGATCTCCAACACTTAGCCAAATTGTTGAGATTTTCATATTCCTTCTTCATCGTGGATTCGCCATACCAATCAATTGCCTTAGTACATAGAATTTTTCCTTTGGCAATGGCTTGGTGAAGATATCACCACGCTGTTCCTCCGATGGAACATATTCCAGCTTGACATCTCCTTGTACCACATGATCTCTAATTAAGTGATACCTATTGTTGACATGCTTCATTCTCCCATGCTGAACTGGTTTCTTGGATAAGTTAATTGCACTCTTATTATCACACATACCTTCGAGATAACTAGACTTGATGCCATAATCTTCCAGTTACTGCTTTATCCAAAGCAATTGTGCTACAAAACTTCCTCCTGCCATGTACTCAACTTCAGTCGTACTCAGCACGACAGAGGTTTGCGTCTTACTGTACCAAGAGACAAGACACTCTCCAAGGAAATGATATCCTCCTATTGTAATCTTCTTATCGAGTTTATCTCTTCCATGATCAGCATCTGTGAATCCCTTAGGAGTGAAATTCGAACTACTAGGATACCATAGACCTACTTCAATTGGGCTTTGCAAGTACCTGTGAATCCTCTTCACAGGTACAAGATGAGATTCTTTAGAATCATCTTGATAATGAGCACAGTAGTACACATCATACTTTATGTCTGGCCTACTAGTAGTGAGATAAAGAAAAGAACCGATAATTCCACTATAGAATTTGCTATCTATTGGTTTACTAGCTTCATCTTACCTCAAGATAATATCTGTGGCCATAGGAGTGGACATTGGCTTCGAATGTTCCATGTCAAATTTCTTCAGGACTTCTTTTACATACTTGGATTGGCTTATGAAAGTTCCATCCTCAGTTTGCTTGATTTGAAGACCAAGAAAGAAATTGAGCTCTCCCATCATAGACATCTCGAACTCGCTCTTCATCTACTTGCTGAATTCCTTGGACAGCTTCTCATCAGTTGCTCCAAATATAATATCATCAACATATATTTGGACTATTAACACATCTTCTTTCCTTCGCTTGATAAACAGAGTTGTATCTGCTTTCCCTCTTTCATAGCCTTTGCTAATCAAAAAATTGGTCAGCCTCTCATTCCAAGCTCTTGGAGCTTGCTTAAATCCATAAAGATCTTTCTTCAGTTTGAAGACATGCTCAGGATTCTTCGCATCTTCAAAGCCTTGAGGTTGGCAAACATACACTTCTTCTTGAATGAATCCATTGAGGAAAGTGCTTTTGACATCCATTTGAAATAATTTGAAGTTCATATGAGATGCGAAAGCACTAGGATTTGAAAAGCTTTGAGCTAGGCTACTGGAGCATAAGTTTCATCATAATCGATTCCTTCTTGCTGATTACAGCCTTGAGTTACAAGCCTGGCCTTGTTCCTGACAACAGCACCAGCTTCATCAAGCTTATTCTTGAAAACCCATTTGGTTCCAATAATTGATTTCCCTTGAGGCTTAGGAACTAGATACCAAACATCATTACGCTTAAACTGATCCAGTTCCTCTTGCATTGCGATTATCCAATTATCATCTCCATCAGCATCTTCAAACTTCTTAGGTTTGATCAATGAAATGACGGCTGGATGACTCATCATCCGACTGAGCTGACATCGCGTCATCACAAGATTATGAACATCATCAACTATGCTGTCTAGTAAAAGGTTACAATGAAATCTAATCTCTCTTGGAAGACTCGGATCAACTGCTGGAGGATCGACAATAGGGTGCTGAGGTGAAGGTTGATCTTCGCCATCATTGAAGTTGATAGAAAGATCATCATCATCATCTTTGGCTTCCTCAACAGGGGGATTCTGTGCTTATGGCATACTAAGTTGATTTGAAAACTGAGGGACTCCTTCCTCTTCATTAGATGGACATCTTTCTCCAATGTTAGTTTCATCGAAATCTACATGCATAGACTCCTCTAATAGGCCGGTGCGTTTGACATATATTCTATATGCCATACTGTTAGTTGAGTATCCCTAAAAGATACCTTCATCAGACTTAGGATCAAACTTTCCTAGTTGCTCTTTGGTGTTAAGAATATAGCATTTACAACCAAAAGATCTGAGATGACCAATCATAAGCTTGTGCCCTTGCCAAAGCTCATAGGGTGTTTTCTCAAGAATTGGGCGAATTAAAACCCGAATTAAGATATAATAGGCTGTGTTAACAGCTTCTTCCCAAAAGTATTTTGGTAGATTGTTATCACTCAGCATGGATCGAACCATCTCAACTATAGTCCTATTCTTCAGTTCTACAAACCCATTTTCTTGAGGCAAATAAGGAGAAGAGAAGTTGTGGTCAATGCCATGCGCTGAACAGAATTCTTCGAAATGTAAGTTCTTGAATTCAGGTCCATGATAACTTTAGATTCTATAGATTTTATGTCCTATCTCATTCATTATCCGGTTACTGAGCTTGACAAAGAATTCATAAGTCTCATCTTTGCTATTCAGCAAGACTACCCATGTGAATCTCATGAAGTCATCTACTACCACCATAGTGAACCTCTTACCACCTAAGCTCATTGGCTGATCTGGGCCTAAAAGATCTAGGTGAAGTAGATCCAATGATCGCTTAGTTACTACGTGATGTACTGATCTAAATGATTTCTTAACTTGCTTACCAAGTTTACAAGAAGAGTAGAGTTTATCCTTTTCAAAGCTGATATTGGTAACCCCATAACTAATTGCTTTTTAGCCAAATTAGGCAGAATGTTCATACTAATATGAGTTAACCTTCTATGCCAAAGCCTCTAATTATCCTCCTTAGATACAAGACAAACGTTAGTGGAGCCAGGGGATAAGTCAATCATATAAACATTATTGATCTTGGCAGCAAAGAGTATAGTTGAGTCAATCTTACTGTCAATTATTGAGCATCCTGCTCAGTCGAATATAACCTTTCTACCTTTATCCCAGAGCTAGGCTACACTGAGCAGATTGAACTTCAGACCTTTGACAAGAGAAACCTCTTCGATTGAGGGAGAGACACCAACAGTGCCACAGCCTACAATCTTGCCTTTCTAGTTATCTCCAAAACTGACACTTCCATTTCTTTTATGCTCTAATGAGTTAAATTGACCTTCATCCCCCTGCATATGCCTTAAGAATCCGCTATCTAAATACCACATTCGAGAGACATCAACGGATCTAAGGTTCACCTGCAAAATAATTAAGTTTTCTTAGGTACCCATACTTTCGAGCTAGGTCCTCCTTCATTAAAAGTTCTTAAGTTTGTCCAATCGTACTCATCATAATAACCATTTTTAAATCGACACATAACTGTGGCATGTCCAGCTTTCCCACAAAAACCACACGTCGTATTTGGTTTGGGCTGGCTCGCTTTCTTCTATTTAGAGAAATTCTTCCTCTTAAAATTGCGAGTTTGGTTACTCTAAGTTTCATTGTTGGCTAGAGGAGGAATCTCTTTCTTCTTTAAAGCTATTACCTAAGCAGTCAACTTGTTCACAACTTTTCTACAGATAAGTTTAATAATTTTTTTGCAAGATTTGGCTATATATTAATGGTGCAAAAAACTTGTTCATGTAAAGTATAGGTGTTGTTAGTACCTCTTATCCAATAGAAAAATGATGATAACTACAAGTATACAGTTGCGATGTAGTTTTAAAAGATATCGAACCCACAAGGAAGTAACTAAGTCTAAAGATCAATAAGGAAGACAGAATAAAGAAAATAAAATAGATTTGATATTTTGGACAGGAGGGTTAGAATGAAGAATGTGTAAATATAGATATGAAAGATTAGAGAATCTAAATATATAGATTTTTCCTAGGATATAAGGATAGCAGAGAAAACATGCAAGTTTATCAAAGATGTTACGATTTACTAAACTAATCTAACAGACTTGGTTCAAAATATCCAGTTGTTCAATTATTCGCTGTAGAGAAACACATGAAATAACTTTTCTAAACCTAGCGTAAATGAATTAAGATAATTATATAAACCTGGACAATGTCAATACTATGCTTAGTACGGGTCCTCTCACATAGCCATATTTAGCAAGTTACCATTCCAAAAATGTTGGCTCACTAAACAACGTTATATCACAGATCCAGTGATTATACACAATAATGTTAACCTCGAAACTACTCTTAAAATTAACTCCAATGCATATAACTTGATTAATATAAAAGAATAACACAAAATATGCATTATGACACATAAACGTATCATAAACTTCAAAATAGAAAGTATAAGTAGAAAGTGAAGCAAAGTTGTAAGGTATGCAAGTGAAAGCTAAAGTTGATCAAACCGTATCCACTATTTAATGGGAGTCATCAATTCTGGCAATTCCTGCGTCTGCTTTGAATCCGGTCTCGGCTAGTATAGAACCTCCGCTAGGATGCTATTCTTTGCGAATATTGAACAAACGAATATTGAAGAATGAAAACTTTTATAGATAAGCGATTTGCAAGTACACTTATACAACAATCCCTCGAGAATATAGAGAAATCTTATGATCGAAACAAGGATTCGAATCACTTAAACATTTTCTCGCCAACACTTATAAAATTAGCGAATTCTCTAACTATACACACACTATATCTCTCTCATGCTTTCTAATGTTTTCCCTCTGCTTTATTGGACGAAATTGTAAGGTTTGGAGCCCTATACGAAGAATTGTGTCCATTGGTGAATGATTGCATCTCTTCATTGTGATTGGTTGAGAAGCTTCAATCTGATCCACAATGGATAGGCACCTTTTCATGATTGGTTGAATTCTGATAGGTGTCTATTCATTGGTAATTGATGGCGGTTGATCATCCTTATCTGGCCATTGGTAGTTAAGAAGATTAAACAAGAAAACCGTCCAAGTAGCGATCGTAATAGACAAGTCATGACCGTGAATCTTTGATTGGTAGATTTCTATTTTAAAGAAGAACAAGTCACGATCGCGAATGATTGTCGTGACCATGAATTGCATTTTTCTTTAGAATTCTCCTTGTAACTTCATCGATCTTTGACAGCTTCCATCCTAAGCCAAATCTTTAAGTTCCATGCATCTTTTTGCACCTTTTTCACTCTTTTTTCATAGAATTACACTTTATATCATTTTACTCCCATGATTTACCTAGTATTTGCATTTGCATAAAAAATAACTACATACCACGTGAAATCTTTTATATGAAGTATAAAAATGACTTAAACTATGGTGTTTAGTGTATAAAATTAATATGATAATAAGTGTAATTATACACTTATCATACCCCCACACTTAACTTTTGCCTTGTCCTTAAGGTAAATTCAACAGAAGTGTATAAATTGGTAAACAAGTTCGTACCTTCTTTGGATAAAGACTATTGCAGTGAGTACAGATTCCACGTTGCAAAAGATTTCAAGTAGAAGTTCGAAATTTCTCACAAATTAGTAATGTGCAATTTATATAGTTTATTTTCATACCTTTACTCTTAATGGAGAGTCAAATGAATCGCATGTTCATATAAGCGTTATATGCATACTCGAATATTACATTCTCTTAAGCATAGTATAAAGTATAAAGGACATGGAAAGCACTCTTTGATTAATTTCTCTTAAGGCATTTTTAGGTAAGCTAAGATGCTAAAACACTCTCAATGGTTGCATTTTATGCTCCATACCACTCTCCCCTTTTTTCAGTGGTTGCATGTTATGCTCCATACCACTCTGTCATTTTTTTTGTTTTAAGCATATGTTTTTGAAGTACTTTGTACTTTACACCCATTTTTCGTGCTATGCTTTCTTTTCTTTTTTCACTTAATGAATGGTTGTAGTTTCTGTTCCGTACCAATCCTCACCTTTTGCATAACTCATTGGTTACCCTCTCTTTCTTTTGATTTTTTCACTCTTAATACCCTCATCCTTTATTGATCAATTTCAAAGTATTATGGATCTAGTTTCCTAACACTTTAAACACAATCAATACTTATCGTACTTATTCGAGATTTGCATATAAAACTCATAGTAAGAATACTATTAGATATTACTCCATTTAAACTTTTCGGAAGCAATAAACTAAAACTATATAACTTATACTAATTCATGTTGCATTGAAATATATATCGAAACTTACTTGGAATGTTGCATTCGAATTCTACTCACCACTCATCCTTGCCAAATGTTAAATATTGTGCACTAACATCAAACTTGTAAATACCTAACACTCACAATAACCTTGGACAAATGTTAGTAAAGTAT
>CATIWQ010023468.1:0-14302 GCA_949673415.1 Euphorbia schlechtendalii
TTTAGTGAATCATAACGTCTTTGCTGAACTTGCATGTTTTCTTTGCTATCCTTATTTCGTAGGAAAAATCTATATATTTAGATTCTCTAATCTTTCATATCTATATTTATTCATTCTTCATTCTAACCCTCCTATCCAAAATATCAAATCTATTTTAGTTTCTTTATTCTATCTTCTTTATTAATCTTTAGACTTAGTTCCTTCCCTGTGGGTTCGATATCTTTATAACTACATCGCAACTATATACTTGCAGTTATCATCATTTTTCTATTTGATAAGAGGTACTGACAACACCTATACTTTACATGAACAAGTTTTTGGCACCATTAATATATAGCCAAATCTTGCGAACGAATTATTAAACTTATCAGTAGAAAAGTGGCGAACATCTTCCTAATGGGAAATCTCAAAGAGTATTCCAATTTGGATTATCTAGGCATGCTATGTCTAATTTTTCTCTATAAGGGGTTTAAGGATTAATTTTTCATCCATTGTTTGTGAGTCCATTCAGGAATACTTCTTCTTATCTGAATGTGGGATCTCAGCCGCATTTCCTTGCTTTGCACGTACCCTCTTCATAAGGGTTTACATCTCAACCCTTATCTTTGCTGATTCAAGGGGCACCTTGGTTCCAAGGCTCTTTTACCAAACCCACCACTTTTGGTAATAAGTATTAGACCTATCAACAACCGTAGAATAAATTGAAATTTCTAGTATTGCCAAAGGGGCATTACTTATGCCCAACCCTCACTATTTACCTCACCTACACTCAAGGCACAAATTCAAGAATTATTTTCCCAAGGGGTCGAGGGACCTATTCCTCAAGGTCTTTCCCTCAAAATGGCTGGTATATGGCAGCAAATTCTCACCTCTCAAGCCAATCATATTCCTAATTATCCTCAAGTGAATAATTCTCTAAGGGACGAAGAATGGTTCACAAATAACATTATTTTGCCTAAGCTCATGTGATATAAGGGAGTGAATTATCCTCTCTCACATTTAAAAATGATAAAACCGTGATGAGGGTAACAATTCTAAGTGATAAATTCTTGGCTTAGATTTTTATAACCACCTTAGGGGTTCTAGCCGATGAATGGTTTAACAATTTCCCTGATAAGATTGCTAGTGATTTGGGATAATTGTCGGAGGCCTTCATTGAGCAGTATGACTTCAATATAGAATGAAGACAACCATTCAAAACTTAGAAGCAATGAAGCAAAGACCTGGCGAGACATTCAAGGCCTATTATGGGAGATAGAAGGCTATGCATGTCCTCTTAAAATATCATGTTAGTCTTTCAAAAATGATAGTGAAGTTGTTAGATAGGGCCCTACCTTTCTCGAAGTTGAAATTATAGGTAGATGAATTTTTGAGCTTTAATGAGGTGCACACTAAGGCAGAGTAGTTAGAAAAATCCATGAAATTGAGCATACCGTAGGTACAAGTCAAAGGAAGACTTGGTATAAGAAATCAAATGATAATGCTGCTTTTGCTCTTGCTCCTGCTAAGACTAAGAAAGCTAATGTGCACACTACGATCAAGGTAGTGCAACTAGTTGAAGTTTCAACTGTTTGGGCATCAAATGATGTTCACCAAGGCATCTCAATTTATGTTATATCCCTTAATCAACTTTTTGCTAAGCTCCGTGAGCTTAAATTCTTGGATAATCTGAAGCTGTACGACCGGTACCTATCATGTGACCCATGGGCATCATACCAATAATTGTGAACTTTTGTTGTAGAACATCCAAAAATTGGTAGCAGAGAACAAGATTCATGCTTCGGCTATGAAACTAATCACCGTATCCATTTCGCTACCTCAATTTGAAAACAAGGTGGGGATGATCTCGGAGGTTGTGTTTCATTGCTTAAAGTGAGCAAGGGTAGAAGAACAACAGATTATTGAGGTGGGGACTTGTCTAACCCTAAATTTCATCATGAATGCTCTAGAAAATGAGTCAAGCTCTACCAAAGGACTCTCTCCCCTAAGGTTCTAAGAGCCACGTTTTAACATAATCAAAATCCCTATTTACAATGGGGCGGGACCCCGCATGTTCCTTGTCATCCGTTATGAGTCCATTCTAAAATTGCAAGGTCTCTCTAACCGAGCTTTGGCCACTTTATTCCCATGCTCTCTTGCCAAAATGGCATCTGATTAGTTTATGAGATTGCATAGCAATATGAGGCAAATTTTGGAAGCGTTGTCTCGAGAATTCCACACCCAATTTGTCTATAATGAGAAGCCGAGAGTCAACATGCATGTGTTGCACAGTTGCAAGCAGAGATATGGAAAAACCTTAAATGATTACTATTGAAGGTGGATGGCCTTCAAGGTGTTGCTTCAACCAAGCCTAGGCTTCAATAAGGAAGTAGGATTTCTAGTTGGAGGTTTACTCCCGGGTTATTGCCACCACTCAGAGTTGGATGATTTCAAGAGATACATCAAAGTCTATGAGAAGGTTGAAAGAGTTGAGCGCATAATATTAGCACAAGGATATAAGATTAATATTATCATATCAAGCCTCCTTACAAATTTGATATTCAAGATGCTAATTTAGTAAAATTTGGGGGTTCATTCCATCGCCCAAGAGCCGATGGTTGAGGATGATTTGGCTTATGAAATAGTGAAATCCATGACAACCCTCACTAAGATCTTAGAGGAGGAGGCTGAATCCATGGATGTGCTTAGAGGAGATATACCTATTTCAATTGAAATTGATAACCACGTGTTGAAGTCTGATAAAAAGAAGAAGGCCGTCATAAGAAAAGAAGAGGTGGGTGTAGTAAGCCTTGATCCAATCAATTTAGACAGTTACAAGTTGATAGATGTTTCAATTTTGCATCCAATTCTTAGCTAACCATTTCAATCTTCTATTGAGATGAGAGTGCTAGAAGAAGGGGTCATACTAGTGATTCAAAGTGGTCAGTCATATAAGCTCGAGGAGCCTGAACATGTTAAGGCAAGGTAACATGAAAGAGACACACATCTCACCTCCGATGTGTAAGACATGATGTATGCCCTAAAGGCAATTAGGGAGACATATCTTTATTAGCTATGATGTATAAACAGTTTTCAGATTGTTGTTATCAGTGATAAAGGCATCTTTATTATTTATCAATGTTTATTTAAATTATGTATTGCAATGGTACCATATATATGTGTTATCATATATGCCCATTGATAAGACAAAGTCCATGGCTAATTCATAGTGTGAAAGTAGAAGGACATAGTGGGAGCTATGTGGTGTGAGAGCTGCATACACGTGTTACTATGAATAGTCTAAATATCCTTAGTCTTAGTTTCATTGAGATTGGACATCAATGAAATGGATAGACTAGCATGTGTAGTCTTGCTCCTTGGATTGGATCCAAGTAGCTGATCTCACGAGCTGAAGGTGCTACCTTGAGTTAACACATGAATGCATTCGGGTAATACATTGGAGATTGCTATAAGATGGACACTTAGAAACAACTATATCCATGTGGTGGTTTCACATCTTATTACCGTAGTAGTACAAGTATCCTCAAACTTTAGAAATTTGTTACCTCGTGTAGGAGTTGCTATACTTTAGGTTATACTTATTCATACCCTGACAATCAAGATGATGTAGGCCATTACAGATATAGTGATGATCAATCGTTGGTATGTCGAGTAATCAAGATAGGATCCATCTCTCCCTGTATAGTGATATAGTGGGAGTTGTACCTTAAGGCTTCTTGTTGAAGTGGCACACACATAAACATCTAATAAGAGTATAAGATTGATAGAGCGGGTTTCTAGTCAATCTTGATACATTATGGCGAGTGGTGTTCTCCGTGAACAAGTCTAATTCCAGGATAGCTACACGAGCTAACACTTAATAGCTCAATAAACTTGATGGTACTTAACTTGATGGAAAGTGTGTATTGTATTGGTTACTATTGCCTGATCAAGTCATAAGCACATGACATTTTGAGTATCATGGAATCATATGCCTTTGGTAAAAAGCCCATTTTATCATCTAGAGTTATCAGGTTCTTTGTCAGTCTAGAACATTGAACCTAATTATTTCTGAATGGGAAACAATGTTTAGGTTAACCTCTAAAGGCTCTATATTTCAAGATTCTATGAGGTGAGACACTTTGGGTCTTTACCAAACTAAGTAAAGAACTAATAGACTGGGTCTATACTGAGAATATAAGGAAAGTCAAAATCATTAGATGAATTATTAATTGGTTAGACCAAATAATAAATAAAGGATTTAAAAGAGGAGTTTGGGAAGAACTACATAGGCCGTAGAAAGGGAATTTTTCCCGTTACGAGTGGGCCTTTGAACACAGGATGTTCGCAGGTGGGGCCTGCGCGGCTACCCCACAAGCAAAAATTGCTCACGAGCTACTAGCATGCCCTTTGTACATGGCCAGTGCATGCTCATGGGCAATAGGCCTAAAAGATGGGATTGTGGGACAGCTTAGGACTCTACACCTGTGACCTGCTTGTGGGATGATGATTTCCTCATCCCACATTACTAAAAAGGGGAGCTTTAAGCTCCCCTTATCCCTACAAATAGCCTCCCTCTGCTCCTTTGTTTCTCACTTCACCTAAGCCTTCTTTTTGAGTTTTGACATCTTTTCATCACATGCTTTTTGCAAGATCTTCCACGAGTTTCTCCATCATTGCAAGAATACTTTTGAAGGCTCATTCATATTTTGAAGAGAGCCTTCTAATTTATATTTTTAGGTTGGTCTTGAGTGGTTTAGCAGGTTTTGTCTACCAATGAGTTCTTCCTCAATAAGAGGTTTTGGTTGGTGGAGATTCATGTGGATCAATCATAAATGATGTCCTAGTTTGGAGGCTTGTACTAAAGGAATGCTGTCAAATTATTCTAAGGGAGACCACACCAAAGGAAGGCACGCATCAACTGATTATTCTTTTAACTTGGATTTTATGTTTCTTTTAATAAGTTTTATAGACCTATAAGCATCTATGGAACGTTTCAACTTAGGTAATATCAATCATGGCATGCTTAGGGTATCCTTTAGGGTTAATTTTATGTTTTGAAATTTTTCCTTGTAAGTTTGCATGTTCAATTACTATCTTAATTAATAGTAGTGGTATGAGAACCTGCCTTATGCTATGCATGATTGATGATAATATGTTGAAATAATATTTCCTATGAATTGATTAAATTATGCAATGCATGACTTAGGTTTCAATTCTTGTTGTAGAAAATGATGTGATAACTAGATTAAGGTTTTGCTCAAACTTAGTCTAAGTGATTATGATATAAATTAACAATGTTTTACCACACATGTAAATGCTTTAAATTGAGGGTCATCCAGTACTTCACTCATTTAAAAAAATGAAATCCTTAAATCATAATTGTTTGTGGTACAACTAATTGAAGTTCCCGTTGTTATTTTGGCAAGGATTGGACTTGGCTGGTCATGCACTTTAATGAGGCCTCTCCTACCTGGAAATCTCCATTGGTATTTAGTTCAAGCGTACCCAAGGGACTTTATGACTTAGTTGATTTCTAGTATCGGAATTAGATTCTGCATATGGTTTTATATTCATGGTTTAAGTTATTGAATTAAAACTTATAGACAAAGGTGCAAGAACTTAAACATGGACCTTATTTTTTGCATGCTATGTGGAGTCTTAGCATAATGGAATGATTATAATGTACCAGTCATGAGCACGTTTCCTTAGATTAATAATTCCAAATAGCCTAGAATTATTATTATCATAATTATATCCATTGATAAAACCTAGACTAGGGTGAGACCAACTGCACCAATAAAATCCCTACAACAATATTAAGGTGGTAGATTGTCTTCCCATCATAAGTCGTGATACAAACCATATCAACGGATGTAAGGACATGTATAATATGTTTTTCCTTAACATGTGTTTGGCTATGAGACTAGATGAGGTTAATGCCTAAACCAAAATGGGTTAGTTTTCCATGTCAGTGGAGCTAATGCAAGATTGGAGATATATTTGAGGATTCGTACAATTAGGTATGCACATCTTAAGAAAGAGAATTCAGATGGACTAGCAACTGCATGGAGTGCAAATGTACGGGTTCTAAACATGGTTACATTATTATGGCTTAATCTACTATAGCAGGGGTTATAATGAATGGCTGTGGTTACTACCTATTAAGAAAAATTGGTTGGACCAAATTTCCCAAATTCAATAGAAGGGATTATTTGAATGTCAATAAAAATAGTAGGAAATATGTTTTTAATTAAAGACCTTATATTAAATGAATGTACATATACTAATGTCTGAACAATTTCTATCTTATATCTAGGTTGAATATGATCACTAAAGAAAATACTCACATTGATATCGCTCCTCTTGTCAACATAAAGTACGATGTTTACAACTTCAATGAGTGGTTTATGACTATTAGAGTAGTTCTCCAAAACTACTACTTGGATTATGTTCTGACTGATCCAAGTCCCAAACATCCCAGCAAGAATGATTTTGCATGTGAGATGAATGATTATGAGAGGCATAAGGGTAACTGTGAGTTTGTTGCAAAACTCATATTAGACATATGCTCTCAAAATACACACATTTGTATAAAGGGATGGATCTCGCAACCATGATTCATCATCTCAAATCTATCGTAGGTCTGGAAGATAAACTGTTCCATAGTAAGTTGTAGGGAGACACCTCAATAGTGTAGTTAGTTATATACATATATGACAACTCTGAGAAACTAAGAGTTGGGAGTTGATTATAGTGAGGAGTCTTCGAGAGAATGTTATTGAGGAGATTACCCAATAAATATGATTCTTTCAAGAAGATGCTTAAGGAGTGTTCTCCCAACTATACCTTGACCCAACTTATGGACTTGCTCGAGATTTATGAGATTGAGTTTAGAAATTAAATGAAGGAGCAAGTGAATTCTGAGGACCTTAAGTTAAAGAAACTTAAATGTTTAAAAGTCAAGAGAAGGCTCATGAAGCGGTTAGAGTTGAAGAGGGAAAATATTTCTCTTGGAACAAGCTCATCGGATAATGATGAGTGTTGTGGCTCGAGTTTCTAGAGGTATTTTCATACTTGAGAGTTTCTCTACAGTTCCTTATGAGTCTCCATGGGTATTAGATATTGGTTGTGGTACTCATATTTGCACTTCTTTGCATGGGTTGCAGAATAGTTGGAGACTTGCAAAGAGGGAAATGGAATTAAGAGTTGGAAATGGAGCACGGGTTGCTGCAACATCTGTAGGGACATATAGCCTTTTCTTGCCTAGTGGCCTACTTTTACTTTTGAACAATTGCTACTATATTCTTGTTGTCACTAAAAATATTATTTATGTTGCGTGTTTTGTAACAAATGGATTTAAAATTTTATTTTCCAACAAATAATTGTCAAATTCGATGCGATATTGTTCTTTATACTTATGGAATATGTGTTGATGGCAATTATGTTCTAGCTACTAAAACTAAAATTCTAAATATGAACATTGTTAAGAAATTGAAGTTAGATAATGAGAGATCTTCATACTTATGGAATTGACGTCTAAGCCACATAAATGATACTCGCTTAACCAAGTTACACAAATGTGGTGACTTCGACCCATTAGAATGGGAATCCTATGGGGCATGCGAACCTTATTTAAAGGGAAAGATGACTAAGAAACCTTTCAAAGGAAAGTGTTAGCATGCCACAAGTACTTTAGAAATAATACATTCCGATGTAAGTGGTCCAATGAGTTTTAAGACACATGAGGGTTTCATCTACTTAATAACTTTTATTAATGATTACTCGCCATATGGCTATTTGTACCTAATGAGGCACAAGTCTTAAAGCTTTGAGAAATTCAAAGAATTTGATATCAAAATAGAGAAACAACTTAGGAAAAGTATCAAGGCCCTTTGATTTGTTCGAGGTGGTGAATACTTAAGTCGAGAGTTTTAGGATTATCTAAGGGATAATGGTATTTTGTCCCAGTGGATACTTCCTTATACACCCCCAACACAACAGAGTGTCAAAAAGGAAAAATTAAACCCTACTTGATATGGTTCGATCCATGATGAGCCAAGCAGGATCCTTTTGGGGTTATGCACATCAGAGCATAGTTATATTCTAAACAGAGTGCCCTTGAAATTAGTTGATCAAACACCATACAAAATGTGGTACGATAAGAAACCAGCTCTTTCTCACCTGAGAATTTAGGGATGTCCTACTTATGTAAAGAGGACAAGTTCAAATAAGCTGGGTGTTAAGTCTAATAGGTGTTTGTTTTTAGGTTACCCTAAGGAGACTATGGGTTACACCTTTTATTATCCCAAGGAACAAAAGGTACTTGTTTCTAGAAATGCTCAATTCCTTGAGAAGGAGAATATACTTGTGAAAAGCTAGTGGTAGCAATCTTGTGCTAAGCGCTCAAGAGGATCATATAGATAATCAACTTATTGTTCCTACACCTGTTACACAAGAAAGCATGGAATAGTCTATTATAACACGATGTTGCATAGGTCAGGATGGGCTCCAATCTCTCTTGAGCGATACGGTTATTTAATCATCGATGATAAGCATATCTTACTTATGGAAGATGATGAACCCAAGACTTACAAGGAGGCAATGGATGGAAGATGATGAACCCAAGATTTATAAGGAGGCAATGGAAGGCTCAGAGTCTGACAAATTATTTATAACCATGAAGTCAGAGATGGACTCCATGTATGAAAATCAAGTTTAGAGCTTGGTTGATGATCCAAGTGGGATTAATCTCATAGGATGCAAGCGGGTTTTCAAGAAGAAAATTGACATGGATGGTAATGTGATTACCTATAAAGCAAGGCTAGTTGCAAAAGGTTACAGTAAAAAAGAATGTATTAACTATGATGAAACCTTTTCACTAGTAGCCATGTTAAAGTCTATTAGAATACTCCTTGCCATCATTGCTCATTATGATTATGAGATTTGGTAGATAGATGTGAAAATAGCATTCCTTAAAGGGAACTTGAATAGAGATGTATATATGATACATCCTGAAGGATTTACATCCTGAGATGGCTTGATGGTATGCAAGTTGCAATGGTCCATTTATGGACTTAAGCAAGCATCAAGGAGTTGGAATATTAGGTTTGACGAGACAATCCGAGAAATTGGTTTTGTGTCAAACACTAATGAGCCTTCAGTATATAAAAAGGCTAGGGGGAGTGCGATTGATTTCTTGGTATTATATGTCGATGACATATTATTGATAGGAAACAATGTTCTTTTTCTTTAGAAAGTAAAGTCATGGTTATCAAAGAAACTCTCCATGAAAGACCTAGGAGAAGCAGCTTTTACAATAGGTATAAAGTATGTACATAGACAAGGTTTTGGCAAGATTTAACCTTGAGCAGTCAAGAGAGGATTACCTCCCAATATCTCTTATGATTAACTTTTCTAAATCTGAGTGTCCAAGAACATAAGAGGAGAAACTATGCATGAATGGAATACCCTATGCTTCAGCGATAGGATCCATCATGTATGCTATGGTATGCACTGAGCCTAACATCTAACATGACTTGAGCATCATGAGAAGATTTCAATCTAATCTAGGTGAGAAGCACTAGATGGCTGTTAAAACTATCCTCAAGTGCTTACGTAGGACTAAGAATATGTTGTTGGTTTATGAAGAAGGTGATCTCTTTTTCAAGGGATACACTGATGCAATTTTTCTATCTGATAGGAATAATTACAACTCACAATCAAGATATGTGTTTATATTAAATGGAGGAGCAGTTGTTTGGAAAAGTTTCAAACATATTACAATTGCCAATTCAAACACTAAATTTGAGTATATAGGTACTTTTGAAGCAATTAAGCAAGTTGTCTAGCTTAA
Source organism: Euphorbia schlechtendalii (assembly GCA_949673415.1). Classification (NCBI taxonomy): domain Eukaryota; kingdom Viridiplantae; phylum Streptophyta; class Magnoliopsida; order Malpighiales; family Euphorbiaceae; genus Euphorbia; species Euphorbia schlechtendalii. The sequence goes on from CATIWQ010023468.1 coordinate 9,836, forward strand.
GGGATTTATTGGTGATCTCTTTGTGGTGTTTTCTAGTATTGGAAATCTAATAGAGGTCTATTGCATTAAAAATGGGGATATTACTCATGCAAAAGAACCACGATCTTGCTAGAGAAATGGAAATGTACTCATAAAAATACCATCTCATTCAGGAGATAGTAGTTAGAAAGGATATAATCTTATAATACATCCCTACAATTCAGAATCTTCCAAATGGGCTAACGAAGCCATTAACTCAAGTTAAGCATGACCAACATGTTAATGACTATGGCATGAAGCACATAGGTAGTTGGCTCTAGTGCAAGTGGGAGATTGTTAGACATGATGTGTTCTCTAGAGGCAATCAGGATGATATATTTTTGTTAGATATAATGTACAAATAGTTTTCAGATTATTATCAATAATAAAGACAACTTTATTATTTATCAATGTTTATTTAAATTAGTATCTCGCTGGTATCATATATGTGGGTTATTTTATATATGCATTGATAAAACAAAGTCCATGACTAATTCATAGCATGAAAGTGTGAGGACATAGTGGGAGCTATGTGGTGTGAGAATTGCAAACATGTGTTTCTATGAATAGTGTAAATATCCCTAGTCATATTAAGACTTGATATCAATGAAGCAGACACACCAAGTAGCTGATCTCACGAGCTAAAGGTAGTTCCTTGAGTTAACACATGAATGTATTCGGGTAATACATTAGAGACTTCTATAAGACATATACTCGAAAACAACTATATGCACGTTTTGGTGTCACGTCTTATTGTAGTAGAGTACAAGTATTCTCAGACCTGAGACACTGGTTACCTTATGTAAGAGTTGTTATACTTTGGGTTATACTTATTCTTACCCTGGTGATCAAGATGATGCAGGTGATTAAGAGTATAGTGATGATCACTCGTTAGTATGCCGAGTAGTCAAGATGGGATCCATTGCTCCCAATATAGTGATATAGTGGGAGTTTTACTTTAGGGCCTCTTATTGAATTGACACACTCATAAACCTCTAATCAGAGTATAAGATTGATAGAACAGGTTTCTAGTCAATCTTGATACATTATGGTGAATGGTGTTCTTCATGAACAAGTCTAATTCCATGAGAGCTACGGCTATCAAATGAGCTAACACTTAATCCAAGCTCAATAAACTTGATGGTACCTAACTTGATTGAAGGAGTGTATTGTATTGGTTAGTATTGTAGAATCGGATCAAGTCACAAGCACGTGACATTCCGAGTATCGAGGGATCATACACCTTTATTAGAAAGCCCATTTAATCATCTAGAGTTATCGGGTTCAATATCTATCTAGAACACTGAGCGTGAAGGTTCGCAGATGGGAAACCAAGTTTTGGTTAACCTCTAGCGGCTCTATGCTTCGGTATCCTATGAGGTCAGACACTTTGGGTCTTTACCGGACTAAGTAAAGAACTAATAGAGTGGGTCTATAACAAGAATATAAGGAAAGTAATTATTGGATGAATTATTAATTGGTTGGAAAAAATAATAATTAAAAGGATTTAAAGGAGGAGTTTGGGAAAAATTTCACAGGGTGTAGCAAGGGAGTTTTTCCCGTTGTGAGTGGGCCCCATAAACATGGGTTGTTCTAGGGTGGGGCTTGCACGGCTTCCCCGCGAGCAAAAATATCTCTTGGGACACTAGCATGCACTAACACAAGGCTAGTGCATGTTAGAGGGTAACAGGCCCGCAAGCGCTACTTGGCAACACTTGCGTAGGCATGCCAGCAACCTGCAAGCTAAGCTAGCATGACAAGGCAAACTTGTTAGGGCTTGCCTTTTACGGTAGTGTTCAGCCTACATAAGTGGATCAACCCGAGGAACCTAGGGCTCTGCACTTGTGAGACATTGCTATAAAAGGGAGCTTTCAGCTCCCATTCTCCCTATAAATAGCCTACTTCTGCTCCTTTGTTTCACAGTTCAGCTCATCCTTCCTTCTAAATTTTGACATATTTCCTTCATGATCTTTTTGCGAGATTTTCCATGAGTTTTTCCATCATTGCAAGAATTCTTTTAAAGGCTCGTTCATATTTTGAAGAGAGCCTTCTAATTTATATCAAAGAGTTCTTTGAGTTGGGTTGGTCTTTGAGTTGTCTAGAAACTACTGTCTATCAACAAGTTCTTCCTCATGTGGAGATTTTGATCGGTGAAGATCCTTATGGATCAATCATAGAAGGTGTCCTAGTTTGGAGGATAGTGCTGACGGAGTGCTATCCAATAATTCTAAGGGAAGGCCACATCAAAGGAAGTACACATCAACTGGTAATACTCTTAACTTAGATGCTAGGTTTCTTTAAATAAGTTTTATAAACCTATGAGCATCTATGGAACGTTTCAACTTAGTTTATATCAATCATGGTTTACTTAGGAGATCCTTTAGGGTTAATTTCAAGTTTTGAAATTCCACCTTGTAAGTTTGCATGTTCAATTACTATCTTAATTAACTAGCACGATCATCCACCGCCCCCCATAATTTTATGAAGCAACTTTATAGGTAGATCCCTCAATCAATCAGCTCAAGAACAACCAAGTATAGTTCAGTTTTGCAATTTTCTCTTCTTATCTAATGCCCACCATAGAGGTCTTGTTCTAAAATTTCTAGAATTTGATGCGACTTAGATTATAATTGTTGAGATGTGTACAACTATAGGTCAAGTTTTCCTCTAAGGGAGAAGCCTGGTGTGACAAGCTTGGATTGATCAGATCTTCCCTCAGAAATTCATAAGCACAACAGGGCTCTCTTCATTCATTTTCAGATCTTTAACCGAATTATTCCTAGCATCATAGTAGATGATAGATATGAGATTTGGGTCCGAATGAGTTACCTACTTCATCATTATTTGAGTTTTAATAACATACATGTCACAACCTTTAAAGTATTTCAATTATTTACTAGTCACTTTTGATTTATGTTGAGTAATTTAAGGCAATCAATGAGCGAGAAAGCGATAAATAAATGCAATAAGTAAACACGAAGAGAAAAAATAAATAAAAGCAATAAAGTAAAAGGCTTCTAACCTAAGGGAATTGTTGTTGGGTTTGGATAATACATCTTTTGGGGTATTACAAATGGTCCTAAATACAATTTTATCCACAAATACATTAATTTTTACAAAATAGTATCGAAAGAAATAAAAATCCTAATCATACATCTAACCGACATCCACAAAGGGTTAGCACAATTATATGGCACACCATAAATAGGGTTAGTAATACCACACCAGACTCAATTAATCATGCAACTAGGTAAGCTTTGGGTGATTGTTAAAGCATTACACTCGATTGATATTTAAAAGTGGGGAATTCGGGATCCCCACACGTTGTTATTGGAAAACTATTGATTTTAGACCCGATTTATTTCCAAATTTTATTGTTTTGAATTAAACATGGCATACGTGTGGTATATTTTAGACTCGAATAAAAATGAATTTCTCATCATTTGGGGCCTAAAACATTAATATATAGTGATGAAATAAACAAACTAGGTAAAAAATATATAAGATAGAAAATAAAGCACAATATCACGCCAGGAGTCTCCAAAAGCTTGAAATCTTGCAGTAGTCACCATTTTTTCTATTTGATAAGCACTAGTACAGAAAAGGCTTTTGGGGACGGTTGTTTTGGGCCTTTCCGGACAGTTTTGAACCGTCAGCACAGGCCATGACGCGATTGCTCAGGAACTAATGTGGACCGTTCTAAACCATCCGGAATAAAGAGCATTCTAGAATGCTGTCTTTTAGAGAAATACAGACGGTTTTTATATGAGAACCGTTCATAAAGAGCAATGCGGACGGTTCTTATATAAGAACCGTCCGGAATAAGGAGCTTTCGGGACGGTTCTCTTAAGAGAACCGTCCCGAATGCTCAAATTTTTTTAAAAAAAATTAAATTTTAAACTTCATTTATGAGCTATGTAAATTGGATTGAAGGGAGCCCTGTACTTCAGCAATTTAATGCAATTTAACTTCTTGCATGATTAAGGCAAAGTTGCAACCTTTATAACCTAGCTATAGCCACTTCAGAAGTTGTGCTAAAAAGAAAACTAGTTGTATCATCGAGCGAAGGAAATTTTTGGAATAAGAATAAAAAAGAAGCATTCAAATGAATTCAGGAAGATTAAGTAGATGATACTTTGAAAGAGTGTGAATATACCGAGCATTTCTGGGAGCGGGAAACTGTAGCAAACATTCAGCAATATTATATAAGACTACAAAAGAAGAACAAACATCATAATTCAAAAAGATTATCGGAGACTAAAAAAGATTAACAAGCAAAGAATTCAAGCCAAAACAATACAGGATTGTCCTCCATGATCAAATCTCTGAAGTTATAAAGCCCACTAGCTGAACCATGTGGCTTGTCTTCCTTCAAACTACAATCAAAGATTTAACTGTAAAACGAACAAGATATATAAATGCCTAGTTCGGAATCTGAAGCAAAAACTG
>CATIWQ010023472.1:0-15845 GCA_949673415.1 Euphorbia schlechtendalii
ATCTTACATGTTTTAATCACTTTCTAATGCATTTTAATTAATTTTCAAGATTATTTTGACATAATTTGTTCTTCATACCATTTTCCTACCACTTTCTTTCTAGGTTTGACATTTTTTGTTCTTCATACTAGTTTCCTACCAATTACCTACTAGCTTCTTACTAGTTTTGGCATTTTTTATTCTTCATACCAGTTACATATCAGATTTCTAATATTTTTTATACAATACTTTTGTAGAATTCTTTTTTACATGTTGTAATCACTTTCTAATGCGTTTTCATTACTTTTAAGATTATAGTTGTTTGTTTATTACTATGGAGATAAACTTTTGACATGTATTTGTGTTCCTACCATACTTTCATAACAAAATTAACACTTCTTGTTTATCCTACCAGTTACATACCACTTATATACCAGTTTCTTACCAGTTGAAAAAATATTTTCGAAAAAGTATATCACAATGGATGGCATTCGAAGATAAAAATGAGACGAACAAAAAACTCTAAAGCATCATGTCAAAAAAATGAGCAGTTTAAGAGATAATGATGAAATAAGATAAGAAAATTAAAAAATAAACGTAAAAGGTAATGGAGATGAATACAGAAACTTTGGAGCGTATAGAAGGTAAATATGAAACTTAATTGGTCAAATAAGTTAGGACACAAAACTTGGACTGAAATTATTCATAGCTTTCAGTCCATTTATATTAGTTCCCCTTAATTTTATTAGTCGTAAATACATTTTTGTCATCATAGAGATGGACGGTAAGTGTAAAAAGGAAATTGCGAATAACAATGCAGAAATACATTTGTGTCCGGGGATTTCCCCTGGACCAAACTTATAAATATTATTAATGTTCAACTCGTTATATTTTCCCTTAAGCTGATATATCCAAATTGTTAAATATTTCTAACACCAGAGTTTTTTTAAGAAATACATATTTCTCTATCATCTTAAAAAATGTATTTTATCCAAAATATTTCTCTTACTTTTACTGTTTTTAACTAAAAAAGAAAAAAGAAAAGGAATTAAGTTCAACATTTATAAGTACCGTATAATGATAATTACACTGAAATATGCATGTTTCGTTTTAGTTTTGCAAATAAGTTGAAAACAACAAACGAAAGTTAAACAACAATATTTTACTAATGAAAAGATAATCTTTTGACAAGATGAAAATAACTTATCATCTTACAGAGTGGAAACTGTTTTGGAGGCGAGAATATATTATCATTTTAACGTAATTTATTCACCACCATTATTTTTTCTAATCTACTTCTTACCATTATAAAATATATTTTGTTCCAATTGTTAATTTTGAGTTTCCTGATATATTATTGAATCAGGGCCAACATATGATATCAACAGAAATACATTTACATGAACTATTTCCACAAAAACTAAGCCCAGAAACTGAGTATCGTCTTGTATTATTCGTCAAAATCATCCATCCATGTTATGATCTTGTTCATCTTGTACTTCGAAATCATGTTTCGAAATAGGTTCTGTAGATGTTTCATTAAGGTTCTTCAAAGATGCAGAGACATCTTCAAGTTCATCATTGTCATCATCATCTCCAGCGTATTCCGATGCTGAGCTTGCATCCATCTCTCTTTCAAGCTGCAAACATTCCGGAACTTCGCTGTTCGAGTTATCCAAGTCCATGGACTGGCCCGAAATTCCCAAGCTTTCTTTCCTCACAACATTCAACACAAACCCGTTATGAATCCTTTCAGGTTGCAAAAGATCGCCTTCAGTTACGGTAATACTCGAACTTCCCAAAGATATTCTGTTATTAAACACATCCCGCTGATCACAATCGCTTTCGGGGGTTGTCACGACTGAACTCTGACCAAATGGCACAGGCGAATTAGGGTTTATCATCAAGCTTCTACCCAATTCAGAATCAACGTCGAGATTTTGGACATAATCTATAAATTTGTTTGCCGATGTTGTCCTCATCAATGGTCCGCCAGATCTAGTCCAAGTATTGACGTCTATACTTTCCGATTCACTGTCACTTCCCTCGTGTAAATTGCGGTGATTTCGAGTCCTTCCTGAAGATGCGACGTTTTGCTGGAATTGGGCGGAAATGTCGGTGAGGTAGTCTTCGAGTGAGCCGGTTGAGTTTTCTCGAGCGATGCAATTCCAAGATGGGATTCTTCTAGAACCGTTGAATTTGGAAGAGCTGGGAGTGGTGGTGGTTAGGCCATGAGAAGCGGCGGCGGCTCTTTCGGCACTCCTCCTTAATCGACGCATGTGGTTGAGAATCGCGACACATTCGTCGAGGCAAAGCTCGATTCCGCAGTTGGCTTTGATGGCGGAAAGTTTCTCCCATGTGCACCTTCTCCCTTGGTTGGCTGCCTTTTGAAGCTCGACGTGGGTTGGATTTTGTATGATTTTCGATATCTGCAGTAGGCCAAATCCGAGAATTTAAGAGCCTTGTCTACAAGACAAGGTAAAAAAAGATAATGAAAAGAAGAGTCGAACTGCTACATGCTATTTGGCTAAATATCTCATCAGCTCCCCCTACTTGCCTCATTTCTTCTACTGCCCCCTGAGCTTTAAAAAGTTCCTTGTAGCTCTCTCAACTCGACTTGGAAAAATTGCACCAGTTTGCCACCGAATGCCAAGTGTCAGCTTATGATTGGTTTGACTATTCAAGAGATGTCATTTTCTGATATTTTTTTTCTCCAATCAGAAGTTGACATGTGGCTATCAAGGGCAAATTGGTGCACTTTTGCAAAGTTAAAGAGAGCAACGGGGACCTTTTCAATGTTTAGGGGGCAGTAGGTGAAATGAGACAGGCTGATGATGCATTATATTTCCTTCTAAATTCGCCTATGACTAGGAACTACAATTCCATCCGAAATGATAATATTAAACCAAAGAGAAGCTAAACCATGAGATGTATTCTGCTAAATTGTCCAAGGGGTCATTTATGTAATTCTTACTGACGAAAATAATGGGCAGTACCTGAGATAGTGTGGCAGGCATAACAACAGTAACATCACCCTCCCAATCCTGGGCGAAGAGTCTGGCAAGTCCGCCTAATGGAAAACCAAGTTCCAATATTTGATTGCACCTGTGTTTTACCTCCATCTCTGTGAGATGAGCAAGCTACAGTGTTAAACAACAAAGAGTTAGTCTAATGTTCATACATCGAAAAAGATAGACAACATATCACATTGATAGTATTTGTTACATTTCCTATCCATGTATCATTGAAAGCGGTTATTTGCTATAAAGGGAAGTTCTTTCTGAGGGAGCTTATTGAAGAAAAGACTGAAGCAGTGTGTTAGATATCAGCGAGGAAATGGACGCAATTAGCTACTTAACTGAATGTGCAAGCTTACAGTTGTAACTAATTGTATATAGCTGTAACCATTTGTGTTTAGTTTTACAATTTTGTCCTCTTATGCCAAGTTGGCAAAGAGATTACATAAATACTCTACACTGTAATTGAAAAGCATTATTCAATGAAATACAATCAGAATTATTCACTCTACTCTCTCCTCTCCCTTCTCTTTATTTTCTCTCTCTTTCCTTAGTCTCTTTTTCTGTTACGTTTCCGGTCACCGGAAGTTCAGTCTGGCGAGCCCTTCGTCTGACATGTTAAGGAATATCAGAGAGATTGTAGGAGATATTATAGGAGAGATTCTTGTAGTGATTTTAGCATTTAAGTTTTTTACTTTCCTAATCTATGTTCAATCTCTTTGTATATATAGATGTAATTCCTAATGCGATAACATATAGATTATTCACAATGTAGTCTTTTATTATTAACACTCTCCAACAATATATTGGTTCTTTTTTTGTAGCTTTTCAATGTTTTGTTTCACATGCACATAATAGTGTAATTTAAGAAATCTTACAATCATTTAGGGCTTGTTTGTTTCCTAGAAAATTTTGTGCAGGAAAATATTTTTCGAATTTTTCTGCCTTTGTTTGATTTGGAAAATAAGTCAAAGGAAAATATTGTGCAAGTCAACATGAAAATGTAGTGTGAATAATGGAAAATGTTTTCCCAAAAAAATATGGGAAAACATTTTTCCTTATTTTTCTACTTCACCTTCTTCACTATTATCACCTTCACTTCTTCTACCAACACCAACATATCCATCACTATCTCCATCCTGCTACTGTCACCATCACCATCATCTCCTCCATCCACCGCCACCACCACCACCGCCACCATCACAATCATCTCCTCCATCCACCGCTGTCACCACCACCACCTCCACCCGGACAACACCGCTTCCTTCACTACCAACACCACCATTTCTTCCACTCATGCCAACGCATCCATCACTTCCTCCACCCTAATATCTCAATCACGACTACCATCACCTTCTTCATTTACTGCCACCACCACCACCACTCTCTCCACCATCACCCACACTAGCACATCCACCACTACTGTCACTACCACTACCACCACCACATCCATCCCGCCACCACCACTTCCTTTACCTATATTATTATCACTTCCTCCAACCCTCCATCACCACTACCTCCACCGTCACCATCAAATTCATCTTCTCTATCTACATTTACTTTATATAAAAATGTAATTCATACTTAATATAATTTAATTTGTATATAATAATTATTATGCTATATTTCACATATTTTACACACACACACACACACACATATATATATATATATATATATGTAAGTTAAACTAAGATTTTGTATAATTAAATTTGTGGTTGAAAAATAATTTTTAGAATTGTAAACAAACATCAAAAAATATTTTACAGTGGTGTAGCCAAACATAGTAAATTATTTTATTTTCCTGCATAATATTTTCTCTTGCACAACATTTTCCCCTGCACAATAATTTCCTGCAAACAAACAAGGCCTTAATTATTAACTGACTTTTCTTTACTGGTTTGGAAGTGTCCGTGATTCTATATTTATGACTGTCAATGGCCTTGTATATGATTTGCTTTGCATGAATGTATTGTTTTTGTATGTAGACAATTTTTAACATCCTATCTCTATCACTTTGCGTTAAATTTCATTTCATCTTTTTTGTCTTGACAGGTCCACTTTATTAATGGGCGCATTCCACAAACCATTTCAGAAATTAGAGGGTACAAACAGTCCTCCGGTTTATTGAACTTTAGCTTACCTCTTTCTATACATAGTTTGAATTTGATTAGTTCTTTTTCTTTCTTTTGAATTGGTTAAGGTTGGTGTGTGATGATATTAGTGGGGGTCAAGAAAACATTCCGATTCCAGCTACCAATTTGGTTGACGATCCACCTGTTCCACCAACAGGCATGTTTTACTGTAAAATCTGATATCGTAGTTATTGTATTTTTTTGGTAAACTCATCAAATATCACACCATTTTGTTTGTTGTTTGCATACCCTTTGATTAGCCACTCGATTACATCTATGCCATTGATTTTTTTAAATCGAGAGTGAACATGTATGTGTTGAGATTAACCATTTCATTTGAATAGAAGCAAGAGCGCTATTTTTCTAATTGTATTGTTATTTGTTGGGACTTTTATGGGCAATATCGATTTTAAAGGCTGCATTTTTTTGTATGACTGCTTATGAGTTGTGTGCATGCACCTGATAATATGTGTTGGTGTTGCTTTGAAAGATGCTATATCAGCGGCGCTACTAACATTATCATGTTTTGTTGTTTTGATACATAAGGTTTCACTTACCTGAAAGCTCTTCAACTTGAAAAGAATATCAAGCTCCCTGACAATGTCCCTGGATGCTCCTGCAAGGGAGAATGTGTGGATCCTAGTACTTGTGCATGTGCTAGACTTAATGGCTCTGATTTTCCTTATGTGCATCTTCACGGTGGCAGGTGTGTGCTCTTTATACAAGCTATATATGAATTTATATAGCTTACGATTGCTTGGTGACATTTTGCCTGTATGATCTGTTATGTTTGTTCAAGGCTTATTGAGGCCAAACCTATTGTCTTTGAATGTGGTCCAAATTGCGGCTGTGGTCCCACTTGTGTTAATCGAACGTCGCAGAAAGGATTGAAGTATCGCTTTGAGGTTTTGTTGCTTTTTCAATATGTGGGAATAGATCTAAAACAACTTTGAAAGTCATGGTGTTGTACTTATATGTTTCTTTGTTAAACTTTATAGGTTTTCAAAACCCCCAAAAAAGGTTGGGCTGTAAGATCTTGGGACTACATACCGTCTGGGGCTCCAATCTGTGAGTATGTAGGGATTTTAAGGAGAACAGAAGATATGGATACTGTCTGTGAGAATAACTATATTTTTGAGATTGACTGCCTTCAGACGATGAGGGGAATTGGTGGAAGAGAGGTACCTTTGCTCTGCATAGTTCACTCAACATAACATAAGTATCCTAATATTTGGTAAACTAACATGAGAATCCTTGATTTTCCGAAAGTAAATTACATGATCATCAATGTCTGAAAATTTGCTACATTTTGATTGTTCACCAACATTGTAGTCGTAGTTTATGGAGTTCACAGATTGGATAAAAATTGTCTTGAACTTATTATGTGTGGAGATCAAAATTGTGTTTATGTGCAATTATGTAACTTGAAAGGAAGTGGATGAGCAAGTATTGCTTATTTTTATGTTTATTTTAATTGAAATCAAGTTTTAATATACAAGTAAATGATCTCAGCATGTGGTTTTTTATATTTTTTGCTATTTCGGATGGTTCTTAAACTTGTATCATAGTTCTCTGGGTTTGCATTTATTTTTTAATTTTGCAGAGTATCATCTACTCTCATTTCTATAGCAATAGAGGCCTCTTGGAAGTGCTTTCTGATTTTGTATTTTATGTTATGAATCATTGAGTGAGTTTTACTCCTTTCTTTTCACAACAGAAGCGACTTGGAAATCTATCTGTAGATTCTGCACACACAATTGCCAACATGGATGGATTAGATGATCCAAAGTCAGAAAACCAGCCTGAATACTGTATTGATGCAGGTTCTACTGGAAATATTGCTAGATTCTTTAACCATAGCTGCGAGCCTAATCTGTTTGTTCAATGTGTTTTGAGCTCGCACCATGATCTCAAACTTGCTCGGATTATGCTATTTGCTGCAGACAACATACCACCTTTGCAGGTAAACACGTTTCCTTATATTTCTATGATAATGGTCTTCTTTAGAGATTCTTGCAATAAGAGGTGGTTTTTTATGTAGTGTACACTGATTTGAAAATAAGTACATGTATATAAACAAGTTTAACACGTCTAACCTGGGGAAAAAATCAATAGATCTGGCAACAAAGCTGATTAGCAACTGCTTGTTTACCAAGTTCAGTGAAGATTAACCATGCTCTAGCTTTTTGATCAAAATGACAATCTGATTCTGCATAATTGGTTCTCTAATGAAGATGTCTTAGTCATAAGTTCATTGATTGGGATTTGATAACCTTGATTGCTTTGAGAAGTCGTAGTCGTAAAAGTTCAAAGTAGTTCAATTTATAGTTTGATTTGTAGTAATGAGATTGCGTGTACTAGAACTGTAGAACTGTAATATACAAGGGTTTAGTGTGCTTTGCTGAGTTAAACTGAGATACTGTACACTAGGTAATGGACCTAGAAGAATAAGAAATCTGGTTCCCATGTTGGGTTAACGATTGAGGGGAAAAAAGGAAGCTTTATTATGATTGATGCAGAGTTCACAAATAAAATTATGTTTGCCACATGTCAAAGACACCAAAGATTATACTTTTAAACGTATTTTAAGCGATGTAAGGCAATTAATTAGTTATAACATAGGAAGAATATAATTTTATCTCTTTGCAAGTGTTTTCATTTTTAACATTGCATTACATATTTCATCTGGAATCAACTTATTAGTTAGTTCGATGCCTCCTATCTTGTTGAATGACTGGTAAGATCAATCTGTTTCGTTGATTTTTTACTTCTTTAACCTATTAATAGGAAAGTATGAAAGAAGGGAAATCAGGACAAGTAATCTGAATGTTTTACCCCATCAGAGTGATAAGTGAGTGATTCTACCAAAAACAACGGAAAAAATCAGATATCTTTTCTGATTTCTCCTATTGCCTCAAATTTCAGTTAGTGTTTAATTTCTTAAATACATTTGAAAACCGGTATAAAAGAGTCTAATAACATTCTGTATTAAATGCTAAATATTAAAATTCCAAGTTTAAAAGAATCATATTTGTGACTTAGAATATAATTGGAGGCCTTATTTTGTGTTTTGGTCCCATGCGCCTTCAAAAACTGGGGACTTATTAGAGAGATCCCTTATTCTGAAGAAAATTTGGATCGGAAAACACACTGCTATCATGTGATTTATTCAGTCTGTCTTCATTACTTGTAGCCGGGTTATTGGTGCTCCAGTGATTGATTGCGATTGGCTGTTCTCTTTGTTTGATTTGTGGATGCTATTACGCATGGATATGATTTTTATAGAAATTCCCCGAAAATTGTGGTTGGCGGTTAGAAGATGGCATTTATTAGATAGAAAAGAAGGCTGTAGTAGCCTGTAAGCATTCAGAGTAAAATAAAAATGCTAACTGAAGATCGTAATAGCGTGTTTTGATACTAACTTGGCTTATCACTTTGTTGTTGACAGGAGCTTACTTATGACTATGGGTATGCCCTTGATAGCGTGCATGGTCCCGATGGAAAAATTATACAGATGGCATGCTATTGTGGTGCTGCTGACTGTAGAAAACGCCTATTATAAGTTGGTCCATGTAGCGATTTTTTGCTGACATGGGGGGGTGATGTTTGTATATTGTCTCCTCCTGCATATCAAGTAAAACTTTGATTCACAACAGCCCCCCTTCTATGTTTCTCTTTTGTGGTTAAGTTAATGAACGTCCTACAGCTTACTTAGTCAAAATGCAGAATGAATGTTTGTATTTATTAAAACAGCATATGTAAAAACTTGTTTAATAGATTGGATGATTTATCTCTAAAAGGTTTCAGTTTCGTTGACAGCCATGAATTATATCAACTTCTTTATCATGTGAATTTCTGTACATTTTTGCTTAAAAGATGCTTATGAATTATATTTTTTCTTCTGAAACTTCATTTGGTTAAGTCTGGTTTGCGATTTCTTTAGCTTTGCTCCATTTTCATTCATTTGCAATGCTACTTCATGAATAAACTAGTTTGAAAACAACTCAAAAAAAACACATGGAAGATTTCATAGTTTGATGAACCCTGAACCTTCTTTTGCATGTAAGATGGTAAAAAATCAAAATACAAAAATACGGCCATAGAGGTGAAAGCTGCTGCGTATTAGCGTCTTCATTTGCTTTATGAACGCCTATTCTTCTTTACCAGATATAATAGCATGAATGAATTACATCTAGTCCAAAAGATTCAACCAATACATATTCTAAGTTCAAATATCTTAATATAACACATGTGTCGGTAGATCACAGTTCTGGTGGTTGCTGAACTAAATTATCATTTTTATTAAAGTAACCAAAATCCATGGCAAGCTTCAATTAAGGAGAAATTTAAAATCCATGGAAGCATCCTCATCAGTAAATCTGGTTATAAAGACAGACCTCTCATATGGATTCATCTGTTTCCAAACTGGGTTTTGCCCGGTATTTGCGAGAACGCCTCTCTGTACTGTTTCTTCTGTCAGAGTCAGCCAGTGTTCCTGCTTCATCTTCATCCATGGCACATAGTTCACTGTCTTCAGCATCAGCAGCTGCTATGCCTACCAATAAACCCTTCTTATTCAGTGGCTCCTTACTGGCTTTATCCTCTTTTCGCTTCGCGTCAGAGAGATCATTGACCATAACTGCATCACCTGCTTTCCTCTTCGGTATGAAGGTTACTGATTTTGGAAGCTCACCAGAAGCGTCGTCTTGCTGTGGTTCATCTGACTTCTTCAACATTTTGAGAAAATCCATATAGGCCTGTCTGTTAGATTGCTCATCTACATCATTCAACGAATCGAAAGTATAGTGTGTGTACTTGGAAGGATTTCGCATGTAATCTGGAATCCCCGAAGGGTAATCTGGAGGCAAAGGATATATCAAAGACTTGTCTGTTGAATCAGGTCCCATTTGTACTTCATTTGGATCCTCATCTAAACTGTCTTTACATTCCGGGTCAAACCTTACGCGTTTCTGTGACTTGGAGTCCGACTGATCATGTTTCAACTTGGAATCAGAATCATCTTCCTTTCTCTTCAGAATTGATTTTATATTATTCCCATTTTCAGACGCCTTAACTTGATCCTCTACAATGGCTGTGGAATCTTGCTCAGAAACCCGCAAAGAATCCATCTTTTTAGCTGCTTCTGCATCTTCTTTTAGCCTAAGTTTTGCAGCCACGTGATTAGCACGTGGATCCCTGGGAATGTTCTTCAATGAAACGGGAAGCTCATTGTTGGAATCCATGTCTACACCATAATCAATTGCATCCTTCATGTACAAGCGCTCATCAACCTTCTCCTTTCCAACAGCCACTTTATCAAACTGGTCTTCCTCTTCCTGCATTTTATTGAACAAAATTCACTATCAGAATTACTGAACCGAAGCAAGCTCCCGAATTAACGGATTAAAAGAAAGATCATCACATCATACACCAATCATGCTAATGGCATTATGTAGATTACAATTTCATTCTAAGACTCGAATTAAACTAAAAGCTCAACTTCAACATGAAAACGGAAATTTTTGAATAGTGTGACAAATGAGCGCAATGTTAGGATTGACATATCAAATAATATCCAAGGAGGATGCAATTTGCAGGTAAAAAGGGAATGGAAGAATACCTCATAATCAAGAGTGCAGTCCATGCCGATGGAGTTCTTAATTTCCCATTCTTCATCATTATAATCATTAGGTTTGGGTTTCCCCAACTGGCTCGAAGAAGCACCTGACTGCTCATCGTCTAAATCGTCATCGAGGTCATCCAAGTCCTTCTCCAGTTCAAACTCTAAATCCTTTTGTGATTTCTCTCGATGGCTAATGAAATTACCTTTCTTCGAAATAAGCGAATCCGGTTCTTTTTCTTCGGTACTTTCCTTCTCTCGGTTCCATTCATTTCGCTCGATTTCTGCGTCAGTGAGACACCATAACGAGCTTCCAGAGAAAGGACTTACAGTTGAAGAAGAGGGGGAGGGGGAGGGGGAGGCGGAGGCTAAAGAGCCGAAGGTTTTATCGAGTCGGACCCTGAAGTTATCATCCATGGCGGAGGAATCGTTTATTTTCTGCAGAATTTCTGGACTGATGTTCAAGGAGAAGAGGGGGGATAGGGTTTTAAGATTCTTATTATCGAATACGTTATTCCTATTGAGAGCAGTGTTATATCTCCGTCCAAACAACACCTAGATCGTCAATCTTTCAGTAATTTTCTAAAAGTATCCATAATTTCTCTCATCTTTCTCGACGATTTTTAATAATTAATATAACTGCTTTCTAGCATTTCTAGTTGTATTCAAAATCATTAATTTTGGTTCAGTGGTCATGTAGAATTCAATTTCAAAATCAGTGAAATTGGTAAAATGTTATATTATTTTTGAAAAACAAATTCATCACAAAATATATTATTACCATTTTCAAGGCTCGACCATTATCATTCAGTGGTATAATTAAAGGAAAATTAAATAATTTTGCACGATTTTGCAAACCGAAGGCATCTGTTTTTATAGCTAATGAACAAGAACAATTGAAACTTACTTGAAATCAATTAAAATAATGCTGTACTTATATCAATCAAATGAACAAATTGGTGATAAGGATGTGATACCACACAAATACTTATTTGGTGGTTGCAAAAGAAAATTGTTTGTTGTGATATTCTTATCGCAAATGTATAAAATTAACTCTGCTGATATAATTATTATGCATTAAGAAGTTCTAATTATGAATATATTGGTATTAAACATCAAAATAAACATAAGATAATCTGAAATGAAACCAAAATATTCCAACCAAGGCATATTATTTGAAATTTTTTATAAGAGCATAAAAATATTCAAAGATGATGACAATGAATTGAAAACAAGGAAGATAAGTTTATTATTTGTATTAGACTTCAATAAAAGAAGAATCACTATTATTAGATGTATAAACATGAATCATAACATAGCCTTATCCACAAATGTCCAAAATAGACGCACATCCAACATCATTACTTTGCCCAAAGTCACAAACAGACATAATTTCCTCAGACTTAAACCTCTCAAGTAAGCACTCCTCTTCTCTTCAGACTCAAGAAACTCCTTTACAAGCCTGGCTGCCCTTTCTTTAAGACTCAATCCTTTTATAAACAATCTCACTCTCACCTGCCTTTCAATTGCTTACAAATCAATGCCAAATTTCTTCACTGCTTACTTCCTGATTGCTAAAATCATGCCGATCGTTGCTCTAATATATTGTTTAACCTTCTCTTTAGCTGCAATTTCATGTGTCCAATCCAAATACATAGCTTACAACACCTCAGGAACTATAGTTCCGGGCAAACTTAATGTTCATTTGGTGCCTCACTCTCACGATGATGTTGGCTGGTTGAAGACCGTTGACCAGTACTATTTCGGTGGTAACAATTCCATTCGGGTAAAGTTCTGCCCTTTTTCTAATTTGGGTATTTGCTTCAATTTTGGGGTTTTGACTCTATTTTGATGGGTTGTTGGCGAGCAGGGGGCATGTGTTCAGAATGTAATTGAATCCGTTATGTCTTCTCTGTTTGAGGATAAGAATCGCAAGTTCATCTATGTTGAAATGGTCAGCGTTTTCTGTTAATTTCCATGTTAAAGTTTTCGTTTTTTTAATGAAAATCTGTTCATTGACTTTATATGCTGGAGTTGGATTTTTCAGGCCTTCTTTCAGAGATGGTGGAGACAGCAAAGTGAAACAATGAAGGTCAAAGTCAAGGAGCTTGTCAGCTCTGGTCAACTTGAATTCATGTAATACTTTTCCATTGTTTTCATTAGCTTTTCCTATATGAAGATAGGAAGTTCCCTAAGTTAACTGATTCAGTTTTGCTCCATTTTGTAACTGTATTAGAAATGGGGGAATGTGTATGCATGATGAAGCAACTCCTCATTACATTGACTTGATTGATCAGACAACTCTAGGGCACAAATTCATCAAAGCTGAATTTGGTCAACTCCCTCGAGTTGGATGGCAGATTGACCCTTTCGGACATTCCGCTGTTCAGGCTTATTTGCTTGGGGCTGAGGTAATTTCACACACAAAGTTCTTCTTTCTTAGTATTTATGATATACTTTCTCTTTATATGGTCAAATTTGTGTTGCAGTTAGGTTTCGATTCTCTCTTTTTTGCTCGAATTGATTACCAAGACAGAGCCAAGCGATTGAATGATAAGACCCTTGAGGTTATCTGGCAGGGATCCAAATCCCTAGGTTCAACTTCACAGGTGAGGCCTGTAATCTTGTGTATCTTTTACCTTCATCAATATTGGAGGTCAATCTGTACAAAGATACAACCTTATGCTGTTATTTTTATATTTACCGAGTCCTGCAGATATTTACTGGTGTATTTCCGAGGCATTATGATCCTCCCGATGGTTTCACATTTGAGATAAATGATGTGTCCCCTCCCATTCAGGTAACCACTGTGAAATAAAGCGGAAAATTAACAATGGGGGAAGTGGGCGGGTGGGTTATTTACTTTGAACTACTGTTCACATGGAGGTTTTTTTTTGTAGGACGATATTCTCCTATTTGACTACAATGTTGAAGAGAGAGTCAATGACTTTGTAGCTGCGGCTTTGGCTCAGGTAAAATCCTAAAATGGCTTTTTATTCTCACTAGATTTTTCACTTTTCTCGGGTAATGCAGATCAGATTATGTTTCTTGATTGAAAATGTAAAATAAAAAGCTCTGTAAGGCTTGTCTCAGGCCTCCCTAAAAAGTAGCATTATTTTCTTGATTACTTAATGACAAATGGCATTTAAGGTTTTTCTCTCTCAATTTTAGGCTAATGTGACAAGAACAAATCATATAATGTGGCTGATGGGGACAGATTTTCGCTATCAATATGCAAATTCATGGTTTAGACAGATGGACAAGTTCATCCACTACGTTAACCAGGTACACTCTAGAAAGTCCAAGGACAAAAAAAGATGTTAGATACATCCACATAGGCTATTTTTCTTCTTTGTTTAGCACTCTTTTACATCCAAAACCACAACTACGGCAGAAGGAAGCAACTAAAACTTGGCAATAAATCTCTTCTTTTGATAACTCGCAGGATGGACGTGTAAATGTTTTATATTCAACCCCATCCATCTATACTGATGCAAAATATGCAGCTGATGAGCAATGGCCTCTTAAAACTGAAGATTTCTTTCCGTGAGTGTAATACTTAAATCATAAGATGCATGTCACTCCTGCACTTTTCCAGCTTCTTGCTGAAAGGACGCAATTTGTTGTTTTCCAGCTACGCAGATCATCCAAATGCTTATTGGACAGGCTACTTTACAAGTCGGCCGGCCTTCAAATTCTATGTCAGAACGATGAGTGGGTATTACGTTGTAAGAATTTGTGCCTTTTATTACTCACTGTTTGTATTTTCATTTTTCTTAAATTTATTGTGCCCTTTAACCTCTGTGTGCAAAGACTAATTACTTCCGATGTTCTATACTTAGGCTGCGAGACAGCTGGAATTCTTCAAAGGGAGGAGTAGTTCTGGACCAAATACAGATAAACTTGCGGATGCTTTGGCAATTGCTCAACATCATGATGCTGTTAGTGGTACACAGAGGCAGCATGTTGCTAATGATTATGCTCTACGGCTGTCTATTGGCTATAAGGAGGTAAATATCAAATTTATACCCACCAGTAGTTGGCTGGAAGCATGGTCCCACTGAATATAGAAAATTATGGGTATGGGTTATATTTCTCTGCAGGCTGAAAAGTTAGTTTCTTCTTCTCTTGCTTTCTTGGTGAAATCAACATCAAGCGTTCAAAAGGAGAATAATGTCGCAAATTTACAGCAGGCAAGTGTCAATATGTTTCTGGGACTTTGTTACTTTATATTGAACGAAATAGCAAATGATCTGTACTGTCTGTTGAACATTTTAAATATCAAATGTAAGTTTCTTTTATGCTCATTTTTTTATTTATTGGCACTTGGCAGTGTCCTCTCCTTAACATAAGTTACTGTCCTCCATCAGAAGCTTCTTTATCTCAAGGGAAAAGCTTGGTAAGTAAGTATATTTAGCTTTCAAATTTCATGTTTCTGTATTAAAGATTGAGATCACTTGTTGAAAATTGACTTTAGAATCTGTTATGTAGTTGGAGTCATATACAATATATTAGAATTAGATTATAATTAGGATAGATATTTAGAGATAATTAAGACTTTATTGTTTCAGATAATATTTATGACTTATGATTTGTTAGTTTAGGATTAGAAGTATTTTAAATTTATGTTTCTTTCACTATAAATATATCAATAAAATTTCATATTTAGTAGTGCTTCAATAATGCTCCGATATTTTTCTTTTCCATATTTCTTGTTATGATCATAAAAACCCAACAAATTGGTATCCGAGCTATCTTCCGTAAAAGAAAATTGCAAAAACCAACGAAAGTTTGCCATAAAGATACAACAAGAGTGTCACGATGAAGCAACAAGAATATGATGAAATAACAAAATGATAAGTTTTCCATTCAAAGCTCACTCCTATAACCAGGAGTTGTTTTAACTCCATACCATGATCCATAAATATGCCGATGCCTATAACCATAACCCACAACAAAGTTCATGCAAATGAAGCTATAACTATGCCCATGCCAATGACTTTTGTCATATATAACCATATCAATGACTTATGTCATATAACCATGCCCATAACCATAAACAACATGCCCATAACCATAAACAATGCCAAAAAC
>CATIWQ010023476.1:0-23872 GCA_949673415.1 Euphorbia schlechtendalii
TTCTTCTGAACTCTCATGTGAACCTAGGATTTTCATCTTTTACTTTATTTTAACTGTTGTAATTCTCCTTTATCTCTTTCTTTATCATAAGAAGATGTATGTTAGAACACCCCCACGAAGGGAATAAAACATATTCCCGGATAACAGACCACATTTTTTATCATGCGAGCAATTTCATTAATTAAAATGAGCAACCAATGTACTAATAAAACGAACGGTTTTATTTAAACAACAAACGATATCGCGATCGATTTTTTTTAGATCACGCGAGCCTCGCTAAATCCAAAATCGAACATACGTGTTATCCCCTGTGCTAACCTTTGTGAATGCAGGTAGATTAGGATTAGATGTATGTTTAGGATTTTTAATTTTCCTTCGAGTATCGTAATTTCAATTTTTGGGAAATGTAATTAATAGGTTAGCGGGCGGTTGCATCCCCCGATTTTTAAAGCCTTGTAATTTTATTTTCCGCATTTACTTTCCGCATTTATTTACAGTTTTTGTGGATGGTTTATTTTTCCGCTTTGTGAATGGTTTATATTTCGTAATATGTGAATCATGCATTTAACTCTAAAAATGACCTAAGTGCGAATATGCACAATTAAAAGAAAACGATTTTCTGTAAATGTAATTTAATGTGATCCAATAAGAAATAAGCAACTTATCCCGGACCCGAATCTCTGTGTCTTGGTGGGCCGTCCCCTGGACGTTAAGCCTCACAGGACTCTAATTCCTGGAAATAGCTAATCCAGGTGGTGACTGCACACTGAGAGACGGTGGATTCGGGTTCGAACCGATCTTAAACGTTTTCACCTTTTTCTCTTTTAAACCTTTTTCTCGGGTTCCAGACCCGGTGCTTTTCTTCTTCCTCTTTTTCAAAACACCCCGGTGGACCACGCCTATGAATCCCGCGCGCTCTCCGCCCACCGCTCCGTGTCGCCTGCTCACACATGTTTCAAGAAAGAGAACTCAAATAGATTAGCAATTGCATAGAATGTAAATAGATGGGTTCCAACCATGGCCTCATATTATGGCTTAACCTGCTATAGTGGGGATCATCTTAGATGAGTTATGGATGCTACCTACCAAGGAAAATGGTTCAACAATGTTTCTCAAATTCTATAGAAGGGGCTATATGAATGTCGACAAAAGAAGTAAGAAAGATGTGTTTAATTAAAGATCTTATATTAAATGCACATACAAATACTTATGTCTGAATAATTTCTATCTTATATATAGGTTTAACAATGAATCAAAACATAAAACTTCGCTCTATTCTTGAAAACATATTAAATTGTTCAACCTATACTGATTGATTTAGAGCAGTGAGGATAGTCCTCAAATATGAAAGGATAACTTATGTTTTAGATGAGCCCCTCCCTGTGAAGCTAATGGTGATGATGCTAATGAACACGAGGTATGAGAGAAGCACAGAAAGGATCATGAAATGGAAATAATACAATGTTGGCAACAATGAATATTGAGCTTCAGAAATAACATGTGAGTATAAATTTAGATACCATGATTCTCCATCTACAAGAGCTCTTCTCAAAGAAAGCTAGATCCGAGAGAGTTGATACATCAGAACTCTTATTCGTAACCAAGATGCAGACTTGATTTGTTTTTGTGATGGATAATGAATTATGTGTAGATCTCATTGTTGCTTCATTGATTGATATTTACTCACAATTTGTGACTAATTATTATATGAACAAGATTGACTCTACATTGCCCAAGTTAGTCAACATGTTGAAAATAGTGGAGCCTATGATTCAAAAGGATCCAAAGGCTTTACTTTTGGTTGAGAAAATTAAACCTTCCAAGGGTGGGTCACGTATTGGAAAGGGTTTAGGTACCAAGAATAAAATCTGTAAGAAGAAGAAAGTTAAGAATGAAACTGCAAATATATGATTTCGATGTGGCAAATCAGGTCACTAGAAGAACGATTTCAAGGTTTAGTTTCTTAACAAGTGAAGAAGAAGCCAAGTGAGGCATCTACTTTAGGTATGTTCATGATAGAGAGTTTCTGTACAGTTCCTTATGAGTCTACATGGGTATTGGATACTGGTTGTGGCACTCATATATATACTTCTATGTAGGGGTTGCGGAATAGTAGGAGGCTGGCAAATAGGGCAATGGGCCTAAGAGTTGAAAATGGAGCACAAGTTGTTGCAACAGTTGTAGAGATATATAGCCTTTGCTTGCCTAGTGGCCTAGTTTTAGATTTGAACAATTGTTATTACATTCCTGTCATTACTAAGAATATTATTTGTGTTGCATTTTTAGCAACAGATGGATTTGAAATTTTTTTTCTAATAATATAAGTTAAATTCAATGCGATAATGTTTTGAATGGCGTTTATGTTCTAGATACTAAAACTGGTATTCTAAATATGAATATTGTTAAGAAATTGAAATTATATAATGAGAAATCTTCATACTTGTGGCATTTCTCCAAGCCATATAAATGAAACTTGCTTAACTAATTTACACGAATGTGGTGACTTGGGCCCTATGGAATGGGAATCTTATGGGGAGTGCAAGCCTTGCGTAGGAGGAAAGATGACAAAGAAAAATTCTAAAGGAATGGGTAATCGTGTGTATGTGATCAAATGAGTGTTAAGACACTTGAAGATTTTGTCTACTTCATAACTTTTACCGTTGATTATTCATGATATGGTAATTTATACCTTATGAGGTATAAGTTTGAAAGTTTTGAGAAATTCCAAGAATTCAGAACCGAAGTAGAGAAACAACATGGAAAAAGTATCAAGACCCTCCGACCTGATCGAGGTGGTGAATACTTGAGCCAGGAGTTTCAGGATTATCAAAGGGATAGTGGTATTTTATCCCAATTGACACCTCCTTATACACCCTAACATAATGAAATTTCACAAAGGACTAATGAAACCATACTTTATATGGTTCAATCCTTGATGAGCCAAGAAGAACTCAACAGATCCTTTTGGGTTATGCACTTGAAAGTGCAATTTATATTTCTATACAAAGTACCCTTGAAATCAATTTATCAAATGCCATACAAAATGTGGTATGGTGAGAAACCAATTCTTTCTCACCTAAGAGTTTGGTGATGTCCTACTTATATTAATAGGACTAATTCAAATAAGCTAAGTATTAAGTCTGATAGGTGTTTATTTATAGGTTACCTTGAGGATACTATGGGTTACACCTTTTAAGATCCTAACAAACAAAAGGCACTTGTTTCTAGGAATGCTCGGTTCCTCAAGAAGGAACACATACTTGCGAAAGCTAGTGGGAGCAATCTTGAGCTGGACGCTCAAGAGTATCAAATAGACAATCAATTTATTGATCCTACACCTATTTCACAAGAAAGTGTATGCATGGAATAACCTATTATAAGATCAACATTGCGTAGGTCAGGAAGAGCTCCATTCATTCTTGAAAGATAAGGCTACTTTATCACTGACGATAAGCACATTTTTCTCATAGAAGATGATGTGCCTAAGACTTACTAGAGATGGACTCCATATACAAAATTAATTCTAGAACTTGGTTGATTCTCCAAGTGGGATTAAGCCCATAAGATGTATATGAGTTTTCAAAATGAAAAATAACATAGATGGTAATGTAATTACCTATAAGGTAAAGCAGTTGCAAAGAGTTATAGTCAGAAAGAAGGCATTGACTATGATGAAACCTTTTCACTAGTAGCTATGGTAAAGTCTATCATAATACTCCTTGTCATCACTACTCATTATAATTATGAGATCTAGCAAATGGATATGAAAATCGCATTCTATAATGGACACCTCAATAGGGATGTATATATGATACAACCCAAAGATTTTACATCTCAAGATGGCTCGAAGGTGTGCAAGTTAGAAAGGTCCATTTATGGACTTAAGCAAGCATCAAGGAGTTAGAATATCAGGTCTGACGAGATAATCAAAGAAATTAGTTTTTAGCCAAATGCTAATGAAAACCTATGTATAGAAGAAGATTAATGGGAGTGTGGTCATTTTCCTTACATATATGTGGATGAAATATTATTAATAGGAAATGATGTTTCTTTTCTTCAAATAGTTACGTCATGGTTGTCAATGAAGTTCTCCATAAAAGACCTTGGCAAAGCAGCTTTTATACTTGGTATAAAGATTGTTCGCAAGGTTTTGACTCTACTAACTTTGAGGGTTTATATTTTATAAAGAAGCCAAAAACCTTATCTCCCACTTTCCTACCGATAAGATAAGAGTTCAAAATATGAACAGGTGTTGTCAATACCGCTTATCTAAATAGAAAAATGGTGACCACTGCAAGTATACAGTTACGATGTAGTTTTAAAAGATATCGATCCCACAGGGAAGGAACCAGTTCTAAAGATCAACAAGAGGAACAGAATAAAAGAAAATAATGTCATTTATTTTGGAAGATTGGAATGATGGATGGATAGACAAATGTATGAAAGATGAGAGAAGATAAAAAGTATATAGGTATTCCCTACGAATAAATATAACAAAGAAAACATGCAAAATCATCAAAGATATTATGTACACTAGATTAATTTAATAGATTCGGTTCTAGACACTTAGATACTCAATTATTCACTACAGAGCAACACATGAAATGGCTTTTCTAAATCTAGTGCAAATGAATTAAGACTATTATATAAACCTGGATAACAATATTACTATGCTTAGTACGGGTCGCTCTCACATAGCCATATTTAGCAAGTTACCATTCCAAAAACATTGGCTCACTAAACAATATTATTATCATAGATATCAAGTGATTATACATAATCTCATTAACCCTAAAACTACTCTTATTGTTAACTCAAAAGCATATTACTTTATCAATATAAAAGACTCAACACGAAATACACATTATGACACATAGACATATCATAAACTTTGAAATATAAAGCATAAGTAGAAAGCAAAGCAAAGTTGTAAGGTATGCAAGTGAAAGCTAAAGTTGATCCAACCGTATCCACTCTTTAATGGGAGTCATCAATTCTCGCAATTCCTGCGTTTGCTTTGAATTCGGTCTCGACTCGTACAGAACCTCCGTTAGGATGTTATTCTTTATGAATATCGAATAAACGAATACTGAAGAATGAAAACTTTTATTGATAAGTGATTTGCAATTACACTTATACAACAAAAAATATGTAGAGAAATCTAGTGATAGAAATAAGGTTCAAATCACTTGTACATTTTCTCGCTAACACTTATAAACGTAGCAAAATCTAGATATTTTTACACTCTATCTATGCATACACTATGCACTATGACACAAAAATAATCACTCAAAATCCCCTCTTTTTTCATGAAATTGGTGAGTTTGGAGCCCTATTTATAGAGTACGAAGGGTTGAGTCTATCCAAACAAAGAGTCGTGTCCATTTGTGAAAGATTGCATCACTTTATTGTGATTAGATGAAGTGGTTTGATCTTATCCATAATGGAAAGGCACCTTTTCATGATTGGTTGACTTCCAAAAGGTGTCTTTTCATTTGGTGGTTGATGGCGATTGATCGTTCTTACCCAGTAATTGAAAGAAGAGAAGAGTTGACCAAAAAAATCGTCAAGGTCGGGACCGTGAATGTATGTCGCGATCATGAATACTTGGTTGGCAACTTTCTGTTGTGAAAGTTAACAAGTCATGACCACAATATGTGTGTCACGATCGTGACATGCCTTTTTCACATGATTCCTCTTAGCTATTTCTACCGATCTTTGACATCTTCGATCCTTTGCCAATTCCTTAAGTTCCATGTATCTTTTTGCACATTTTTCACTCTTTTTGCATAGATTTCCAACTTTAATCATTTCACTTCCAACATTTACCTAGTTTCTACATTTACATCAAAAACAACTACATACCACGTGAAATCTTTTATATGAAGTATAAAAATGACTTAAACTATTATGTTTAATGTGTAAAATTATCATGATAATAAGTGTAATTATACACTTATCAAAGATCTACTGTGATAGATCTAGAAGGCTACTAGGTCTTTCTTAAAGTACATACACAGACAAGGTTTTGGCTAGATTTAACCTTGAGTGGTCAAAAAAGGGTTATCTCCCAATGTCTCACAAGATTAAGCTTTCTAAATCTGAGTGTCCGAGAATAAAAGAGGTGACTATGCTTGAATGGAATACTCTATGCTTCGATAATAGGATTCAGCATATATGTTAAGGTATACACTCGGCTTGACATCTCGCATGCATTGAGCGTCATAAGAAGATTTCAATCTGATCAAGGTGAGAAGCATTGGATGGCACTTAAAACAATCCTCAAGTACTTACAAAGGACTAGGGATGTGTTTTTATATTATGGAGAAGGCGATCTCTCTATGAAGGGATACACTAACGTGAGTTTTCAATCTAATAGGGATGATTACATGTCCCAGTCAGGTTATGTGTTTATGTTATATAGAGGGGCGGTTATTTGGAAAAGTTTTAAACAAGATACGACTATTAATTCAACCATTGAGTCTGAGTATATAGCTACTAGTGAATCATCTAGGGAAGTTATCTAGCTTAAGGGATTTATTGGTGATCTCAGTGTGGTGTCCAGCATTGTAAATCCAATAGTGGTCTATTGTGATAACAATGGGGCTATTTCTCAGGAAAAGGAACAATTATCTTTTCAGAGAAATGAACACATACTTAGAAAATACCATGTCATTCAAGAGATAGTATCTAGAAAGGATAAAAGCTTTGAATAAATCCTTACAAATCAAAATCTAGTGAATGGGCTAATAAAGTCACTAACTCAGGTTAAGCATGACCAACATGTTAACGAGTATGGCATGAAGCGCATGGGAAATTATCTCTAGTGCAAGTGGGAGTATGTTAGATATGATGTATGCCCTAGAGGCAATTAGAGCAATATATCTTTATAAGTCACTTATGAACAAACAATTTTGGATTATTGTTATTAATAATAAGGCACCTTTGTTATATATCGATGATCTTTTCAATTTATGTATCTCGTTGGTATTATGTAACTGTATGCTACTATATATGTATATATTCATTGATATAATAAGATAAATTATGCGACTATTTCATAGCGTGAAACTGCAAGGACATAGTGGGAGCTATGTGGAGTGAGAACTATGCACGCATGTAATTATGGAAAAGTTTGAACATCCCTAGTCATAGTTTCATTTAGATTGGACATCAATAAAGTAAACATACATGTATTTTCTTACTTCTTGGATTGGATCCAAACAACCGATCTCATAAGCTGAAGGTGGTACCTTTAACACATGAATGTATTTGGGTAATACATTAGAGATCTCCATAATACAAACACTTGAAAATAGCTTTATCCATGTGTTGGTGTCTCATCTTATTATAGTAGCACTACGAGTACCCTCAGACCTGAGATAGTGGTTACCTTGTGTGGATGGTTCCATACTTTGTGTTATACTCATGCATACCATGTTATCATGATGATTACGGGTATAGTGATGACTATTCGTTGGTAAACCGAGTAGTCAAGATTTGATCCATTACTCCTGATGTAGGGATATATTAGGAGTTATACCTTAAGGCCTCTTGTGGAAGTAACACACTCATAAACCTCTAATCAGTCTATGAGACTAATGGATTTCTAGTCAATCTTAGTACAAAAAGGCGAGTGGTGTTCTTCGTGAATAAGTCTAACTTTAGGATAGCTGTGGATATTAAATGAGCTAACACTTTATTCAAGCTCAATAAACTATATGGTACTTAACATGATGGGAGGAGTGTATTGTATTGGTTACTACTGTAGAATAGAATCAAGTCACAAGCACGTGATGTTCCGAGTATCAGGGAATCATATGCCTTTGCTAAAAAGCTTATTTGATAAACTAAAGCCATCGAGTTTCATATCAGTCTGGAACACTGAGCCTAAAGGTTCCCGGATGGGAAACTAAGTTTAGGTTAACCTCTAGCAGCTCTATACTTTGGGATCCTATGAGGTAACACACATTGCCTTCACCCAACCAAATAAAGAACTTATAGATTATGTATATACCGAGAATAAAAAGGTAGTCAAGTTCATTTGGATAGACCATTAAGTGATAAGTTAACTCTTTTAAAGAGGGACTAGGGACAAATATGCGATATGTGTAGTAAGGGATTTTTCCCATTGCAGGTGGGTCATATGAACATGGGTTGTTCGCGGGAGGGCTAGCGTGGCTACCAAACGAGCATCGGAAGTGCTCCCGGGCTGTTAGCATTTGCTAGCAAATGCTGGTGGGCTACAAGTGCTACATGGCAGCCCTTGTGTGGGCCTGATAAGTGTATAATTACAGTTAATATCATATTAATTTTACACATTAAACACTATGAATTAAGTCATTTTTATACTTCATATAAAAGATTTCACGTGGTATGTAGTTGTTTTTTTATGCAAATGTAGATACTAGGTAAATCTTGGGAGTAAAATGATCTAAAGTGGAATTCTACGAAAAAGAGTGAAAAAGGTGCAAAAAGATGCGTGGAACTTAAAGATTTGGCTTAGGATCGAAGCTGTCAAAGATCGTGAAGTTGCAGGGAGAATTCTGAAGAAAAAATCAATTCACAGTTGTGACTTATTCTTCTTCAAAACAGAAGTCTACCAATCAAAGATTCACGGTCACGACATGTATATCGCGGTCGCTACATGGACGGTTTTTTGGTTCTATCTTCTTAACTACCAACTGCCAGATAAGCATGATCAACTGCCATCAACCGCCATCAACTACCAATGAAAATACACTTATGAGAAGTCAACCAATCATGAAAAGGTGCCTATCCATTGTGGATTAAATCAAAGCTTCTCAACCAATCACAATGAAGAGATACAATCATTCACCAATGGACACAACCCTTCATTTCGATCAAAGCTTTCATTCTTCAATATTTGTTTGTTCGATACTCACAAAGAATAGCATCTTAGCGGAGGTTCTGTATGGGCCGAGACCGAATTCAAAGCAGAAGCAGGAATTGCAGGAATTGACGACTCCCATTAAAGAGTGGATACGGTTTGATCAACTTTAGCTTTCATTTGCATACCTTACAACATTGCTTTGCTTTCTACTTATACTTTCTATTTCAAATTTTATGATATGTCTATGTGTCATAATGCGTATTTCATGTTAAGTCTTTTATGTTAATCAAGTTGTGTGCATTAGAGTTAATTTTAAGAGTAGTTTTGGGGTTAACAATATCATATATAATCACTAGATATGTGATATAACGTTGTTTAGTGTGCCAACATTTTTGGAATGGTAACTTGTTAAATGTGGCTATGTGAGAGCGACCCGTACTAAGCATAGTATTAACATTGTCCAGGCTTATACAATAGTCTTAATTCGTTTGCGCTAGGTTTAGAAAGGTCATTTCATGTGTTACTCTGAGGTGAATAATTACATCTGAGTATTTATAACCGAGTCTATTAGATTAAGTATAGTGAATCGTAACATCTTTGTTGAACTTGCATGTTTTCTCTGTTTTCCTTATTTCATAGGGAAAATCTATATATCTAGATTCTCTAATCTTTCATACCTATATTTACTCATATTTCATTCTAACCCTCCTATCCAAAAATACTATACATTATTTTATTTTCTTTTTATTTTATCTTCCTTGTTGATCTTTAGGATTAGCCCTTCCCTATGGGATCGATATCTTTTATAACTACTTCGCAACTGTATACTTGCAGTTATCATCATTTTTCTATTTGATAAGGGGTATTGACAACACCTATATTTCACGTGAACAAGTTTTTCGCGCTTGTTGATATTTAGACAAACTCTTTGCGTAAAAGTTATTAAACTTATCAGTAGAAAACTAGTGAACAAGTTTTTGGCGCTGTTGCCTGGGAAGGCAAGTGCGTTCTAGAGATCGAATTGTCTAGGGAAGGCAATTATATTTAATACGTTTGTTTTCTAAGTTTTTCTAGGTACAAAGTCTAAAATTTGAAGAATTTGAAGAATTAAAGAATTTCATGATCGTGACATACATCTCGTGCTCTTGAAGCTATATAGAAAAACCTTTTGTTCTTGTTTTGAAGGAAATCACGATCGTGACAGGCCATCACGATCGCAACATGGGCCCTAGATTCTCCTTCACAATATATCGGGTTTATTCTTTGCTTTACCTTTATCTTTTTCAATTCTATTTTTAGACTAGCTTTAGTTTAGTTTTTTATTTTTATTAAATGTCTCACAATGAGGACATTGCGTTCTTTAGTGTGAGGGGGCATTTGTAAAAATCTCATAAAATCCAAAAAAATTAAATAAAATGAAAAATCGAAGAATTTGAAAATTTTTCTTGATTTTCGTGACATTTATACATTATCTATTCTTATACTTTACTAACATTTGTCCAAGGTTATTGTGAGTGTTAGGTTTTTACACGTTTGATGTTAGTGCACAACATTTATCAATTTGGCAAGGATGAGTGGTGAGTAACATTCGAGAGCAACATTCAAAGTAAGTGTCAATTTATATTTCGAATCAACATGAATTAGCATAAGTTATATAGTTTTAGTTCAATGCTTCTGATAAGTTTAAGTGGAGTAATATCTAATGGTATTCTCACTATGAGTTTTATATGCAAATCTCGAATAAGTCCTATAAGTATTAAGTGTATTTAAAGTGTTAGGAAACTATAGCCATAATACTTTGAAATTTATCAATAAAGGATGATGGTATTAAAGAAAAATAAAAAGAAAGAGAGGATAACCAATGAGTTATGCAAAAGGTGAGGAATGGTAAGGAGCAGAAACTGCAACCATTCATTGAGTGAAAAAAGAAAAGAAAGCATAGCATGAAAAATGGGTGCAAAGCACAAAGTACTTCAAAAACATATTCTTAAAAGAAAAAAATGAGAGAGTGGTATGGAGCATAAAATGCAACCACTGAAAAAAGGGGAGAGTGGAATGGAGCATAAAATGCAACCACTGAGAGTGTTTTAGCATCCTAGGTTACCTAAAAATGCCTTGAGAGAAATTAATCAAAGTGTGCTTTCTATATCTTTTATACTTTTTACTATGCTTAAGAGAAGGTAATATTCGAGTATGCATATAACACTTATATGAAGATGCGATTCGGTTGACTCTCCATTAAGAACAAAGGTATGCAACTAAGCTATATAAATTGCACATTACTAATTTGTGGGAAATTTCGAACTTCTACTTGAAATCTTTTGCAACGTGGAATGTGTTACTTACTGCAATAGTCTTTCGCCAAATGAGGTACGAACTTGTTTACAAATTTATACACTTTTGTTGAATTTACCTTGAAGACAAGGCAAAAGTTAAGTGTGGGGGTATGATAAGTGTATAATTACACTTAATATCATATTACACATTAAACACTATGAATTAAGTCATTTTTATACTTCATATAAAATATTTCACGTAGTATGTAGTTGTTTTTTATGCAAATGTATATACTATGTAAATCTTGGGAGTAAAATGATCTAAAGTTGAATTCTATGAAATAGAGTGAAAAAGATGCAAAAAGATGCGTGGAACTTAAAGATTTGGCTGAGAATCGAAGCTGTCAAAAATTGGTGAAGTTACAGGGAGAATTTTGAAGAAAAACTCAATTCATGGTCGCGACAACCATTCGCTGTCGTGACTTGTTCTTCTTCAAAATAGAAGCTTGCCAATCAAAGATTCACGGTCATGACATGTATATCACGGTCGCGACAT
Organism: Euphorbia schlechtendalii; assembly: GCA_949673415.1. Lineage (NCBI taxonomy): Eukaryota > Viridiplantae > Streptophyta > Magnoliopsida > Malpighiales > Euphorbiaceae > Euphorbia > Euphorbia schlechtendalii. The sequence goes on from CATIWQ010023476.1 coordinate 11,687, forward strand.
GGACATTTTTCTGGTTTTATCTTCTTAACTACCAACCACCAGATAAGCATGATCAACCACCATTCTAAAACTAATTTAGAACCCGAGTCTGATTATCTTTTAGATAAATAAACAATTATTTTCCATACCAAATCACAATCTTAAAAATGAACGAGGAACGCTCCCAGGGATCATGCGGATATGTCGAAGTGGATCAACTTCGAAAGGGTAAGCCTTTGAATTCCTAGAGCTGTTTGTTTCATACTCTCTGTATTTTCTTTTTTTTATTTCATTTTACATGTGGACCTAGGAATTATTTTACTTCTTTCATTATGTAAATACTGTTGTAATCATTCTTCTTCATGTTTTTTCTTTTTATTTAATGGAAATATCTGTAGAATACCCCCACGAAGGGAATAGAAAATCTATTCCCGGATAACAAACCACACATCTTTGCCATGTGAGCATTTTCACTAATTAAAATAAAAAACATATGTGATAATAAAATGAATTATTTTATTCAAAACAAGAATTTTAAAACATTGATATTTTAATTAGGCCACACGGGCCTCGCCGAAATCAAATCAAACATTGATATTCCATGTTATATCATGTGCTAACCTTTGTGAATGCAGGTTAGATGTATGTCTAGGTATTATTTTCCTTCGTGTATTGTAAATATCTTAAGGAAATGTAATTAATAGATTAGGCGGGTGGTTGCATCCTCTGAGGTTATGTAATCTTTAATCTTTACTTTTCCGCATTTATTTACTACTTTATGTATAGATTTACTGCTCACCGCATACAAGTTAAACCATGCATTACAACTCGAAAACGACATAAGTGCGAATATGCACAATTAAGAAATACAGTTTTCTATAAACTTAATATAATGAAATCCAATAAGAAATAAGCAACTTCTCCCGAACCCGAATCTCTATGTCTTAGTGGGCTGTCCCCCGGACGTTAAGCCTCACAGGACTCTAATTCCTAGAAAGAGATAATCCACGTGGTGACTCTACACTAAGAGATGACGGACTCAGGTTTGACCGTTCAAAAAATGTTTTTGCTTTCTCTTTCAAACTTCCCAGGCCCACGACCTTATACATTTCGTTTTGAACTTAAACACCCCGGTGGACTGCGTTTCTCATCTCCGCGCACTCTCGGCCCATCGCTCCGTGTTATCCACTCACAGTGGCGACTCTACAGGGGATTTTTTCTAAAAACTTGTTTTTTAAAGGTTTTAGATTTTGGATAAGTGCCGAAAATTATTGATCACATTATTCTGTTATCTCTTAATTATGACATATTCATAATAACGCATTGCAATAGAGGGGATTGGCCCATAAGTTTAAGTTACCCTATTACCATGAAGCTTTCTCTTATACTAATCTGCCACCCTAAGAAAAGATAGTACTTGAGTGGGTGGAGCACTTGTTGCCATATCGCATGTACCTCCCTCATTAAAACCCATTTGGGGAGAGGCTTGGAGTGTATTTTAGTGCAACAAGAACCTTCTACATCAGCAACCAATTAACAAACCTCATGTAAATAAGCCATAGGTATTTTCCATAGGGTGTTAACCGGCAAACGACCATGCATTATATTTTTCTTGCAGGTGCGCTCCTCAGTATCTTCATGGTACTAAGATGAACCAAACTTAGGATAGAGACTATCCAAAAACCCTACACGCGGGAGTTGTATGATTGGAAGATTGGACGTTGCATGCTATGTATTATGTTCAATTTATCACTATACAAATGTTATGCTAACCACAAATTTTAGTGCAGACACTTAAACGCACACACTTATAATGTTAAAATTATGTAACATAGCATCTTCTCATCATCATAATGCCAAATCAGCGTCACACACTTAGGATTAGATGACCCTCGAGATCGTTTTACCCTAGGACAACATGAACCAATTAGAGTCATGAAACATCATTTACCCCTTTTCAGTGAGATGTCCACTTAACATCCGGCTATTAGCCCATACAGGGTAAACATACCTTCCTTTTACTACGTAATGTTCACTTGACATCCAACACTTAGCCCACAAGGGGCAATAACATTTCTACCACCTTACCAATGAGATGTATTTTTTATATCCAACTCACAGCCCATACAGGACAATCACACATACCACATGGCCCAAATAGGGCAAATACCTACCTAAATCATTTTTTTCTACATCTCGTGATGTCCCTGCTAACATCCGAATCTAAGCCCACATGGGGCGAACTCTTTTTAAGTCTTACCTTACAAATCCTCGAGGGTATATGCCTAATACCCGAACCATTTGCCCACACGGGGCAATGATTCATGCATCACCACATACCCTTAAATAATGATGACCACACTGGCATCCGAAGCGCCAAATCGTTCATTTGATAGCTACATACTATAGTTGTTTCCATTAGGGTACGTCGCACTGCCTACCCGAAATCAATTTTACCTATTCATTTCATGAGATCTAATCATAGTATGAAATCTCAAAATATTGACCTATTACCATACGGGTAACTTGGTCACCTCATTTACACCACTCATGCTACAATGTCACACAGACATCGTACAAATCTCAAAATTCACTCCCAAAGGTTGGATTTCCATTTTCACTTATTTTTTTATCTTATCTAACGACTAATTGGTTTGTTTCAATTGGATTGACAAACACATTATTTATCCCACATCATGGCATGCTAACCCCTTATGAATGCAACCATAACAATAAACATCTCATGCATATTCCGCATGCATGGTCTGATCTTCTGCTTGTATATCTTAGCTTGGAAAAGGCCTGCTCGTTGCCTTGTCTGCATCTCTCCAATCATGGCCAATCTAGAGGGGGTTCCATACACTGACTCAAGTGAAGACTCGGGTTCATATTCGAATTCATTCAATGAGCAACTTTGAATCTGGATAACATGGTTGATCCACAAGATGGATTTGAGAAGGAGGATCACCCCTCCCTTACAGGACAGACCTTTCAGAGACACATCAGTTATCGGTGAGCGTCGAGATTGCAGTTGCCTTGAATGCCTTTACCAATAGCGAACAACTAGCATCGCTTATTAGCCAACATGTTGGGAGGTCCAACTCGGGGGCTACCCTTAATAATGGCAGTCCAACTAATCTGCCTAGAATAGGGGGACCTTCCACCTCTCATACAATGCACCCAACTCCTTCTATCTTTTACTAGTTCGGGGCAGGATAAAATCAGCTTAATCAGAACCAACCTCAAATTGGTCAACCGGGATTTAACTTTGCCAATCCTTTCTAGCACCAATTCGAGAACCATTTCTTCCCGGGGGAGCTTTACCAGCCAACATTCGCACCAAGGCCTTTTTATCAAGGAATGACCTAACAACCTATTCCTAGTTGGAGTATGTCAATGGCCTCATAGTTCTAAGCACCTCAAGTGCCCAATTTTTTTGCCTTTCCCTTGGGGCAATATAGCTCTAATCCATGAGCAGGGAACGCTATCCTCCAACAACTAGTAATGGTGGAATTATGGCAATAGTTCTTGGCCACTCACGAAGTCCATCTCATGAATCCATACTCGGCGCAACCAATAATCAAGGATGAAGATAGCTTGCTGCCAAACTTCGCAATGCCGCAATTTGAAAAGTATGTGGGATTTAGTAACCCACACACTCACTTAACGCATTATCAGACGGTGATGAGGGCATTAAGGGTTAGCGAACGGGTGATGGCTAAACTCATTTCTATCACCTTAGGCCACCCAGTCAATGAATGGTACAACCACCTTCCGTTGGACATAGCTATTGATTAGAATAGCCTTTCTCAAGCTATAATGGGGCATTATGATTTCAACTCTCAAATGGAAACCACAATGCAACATCTAGAAGCTATAAGGCAAGAGTAGGGTGAGAGCTTCAAATCTTACTATGCATGTTGGATAGCCACACAAGTCAAGCTTTAGGCTTGCTTAACTCTACCAGAGATGATAACCAAGCTTCTAGATGGCGCACTGCCATCATAAGGAATGAGTCTGGGTTGGACATCTTCCCGAGTTATCAAGAAGTGTTTGAGAAGGCAGACAAGATGGAGCACTTTGAAATCCATAGACACATCCAGGGGGCAATAGTACCGAAAGATAACCAATGGATGATGATGTAATAAATTATCTTTTAGCTACTTTTCCCACAAGGATTTCAAATTTTTAATAAATTGAACTTTGGTTGCTTGCTTGATATTCTATTGATGACATCACGCATTCTCATGAGCATATACATAACGATTTTAGTACGTGTGACACATCTTGTCATGAAATAAATTTGGTTATAATTGGATTCTGCACAATTACAATAAATTCAAATGATTTAACTATTGAGAGAAAGTGAGCAACAAACTAATGTACTTAAACAAAGCGTGATAGCATTTGTCTCGCCCAAGATGAAAGATCAACATAAAGATCTCAGACATGAAACGTCCACTGACTATTAAATCAGTCAATCAAAGAAACGAAGCATGCGAAGATTAATAGGATCGAAGCCAGAATAAGACCAAAGTATCAACAAAGTAAATTAAAGTCAAAGAAGGGGTCAGGTAGTTGAGCATGTCAACAACTCCATCATACGGCTCACTACCATTTGTGGGGTAATCATTACACCATTGAACAATTAAACTCAAAAGGAAATGCTAATGATCAAGACTCATCATCGCATACACCTCAAGCCAGCAAAGCAGCATGAGCACAAACCAATCGATCAAAAAGATTGAACGAGATAAACAACTAAAGTCTTGGACATGGATGACAACCGATCTATCAAATCAACCAAGTCTTGCACAATTGCTATCATGTATAGGTGAAAGAAATAAATCGGTAAAAAGCAGTTCCAATAAAATAAAATAAATTAGCCTGTCGATTAACACTCTGTTAGTTGAGCAAAAATTAAGGCCTCTTTTCAAAATAGAAAAAGAACAGTCTGTTGAGTTGAAAACCCGAAAAGGGCGGCTTAGGTAAAACTTAGGACATCGAGAGAGCCACATTGGTTAGAAAACCAGAGAAGGCCAATCAATGGCATTTTTCAAATCCTTTGAAACATTTATGCCACTATTAAGTTCATCAATGAATTGTCATTTTTGCTGAATCTTTATGCATATGCTTAGTTTGATTTCTTGCATGCCAATGGTAAAATATCGCAAGTAAACATCCAAAAAATGAAAAAAAAAGAAAGGAAAAAATGAGTATGCTGGATTGAAAACCTGAAAAGGTGGTCCAAGTAAAAATTAAGACAAGGTTTGATAGATTTAAAACCCGCAAGGGTGATCTATGCAAAAATTAGAACCAAAGAAATATCAAGACCATCATCTTTGGAATGGTACAGGACATCCTATACCTCTAAACACTTCAGACAAATAACTTCCAAGCAATCATGTCCAACATAATGTAGGATCAACGACTCATCTAGATCATCCTCGAACCATATCCAAGCTCTGAACTCGAATTTGATTCAATGAACCCATGGTCGTCACTTTGAGGAAGTCATCCATGGAATCCCCAATGAGATAAATCCTAGGGGAAATCATGCACCATCACAAGAGATGGCTCTCCAATGAATGAAGGTCACAACACCTACAACAGACGAACATACATCATATGATAAATATTATTCATGCATAAAATCATGCATTACATTCACATCACATCATTTAAAGATAAAGACGATGCCAAACCAGGGAAACACTATCCTAGTAAACTCCACCTCCACTTAAGGAATCTGCAAACATCAAGAAAGACGACGACGACCCACTCAAGCTTAAAGTCAACATTGCAATATCACAAAAGCCTTCTATAATAACGGAGCAGTTTTTGGGACATTCCTGAATATCCATTAAACTCATTTATTCATCATGTTTTAATTTTTGACTGAAGGGGAAAAATTTTTTGCTTTGCATAAACTCAACCAAATAATTAAAACATTCATAATAAAATGTAATAACATTACACTTCTTTTCTGATTTGTCATAGAAAACAAGTAAACATACTACTAAGGAAATTCAAAATACAACCGAAGAAAGAAACGGATATTTTGATGATTGAAGAAAAGAACAGTCTCATTCGCTAATCGAAGAAAGAAACGGTTGGAAATCTCCCACCAGGATCGCCTTTGAAATAGATTTAGCACCCATCATTCCAACAAACTCGTAAGGGGAAGACGATAATCATAGTCGAAGAAGGAAACGGTTGCCAACTATTACAAGGACGTCGTAGAAAGAAACGGTCGACCCACCCACAAGGGACATCAAACACTAAGGGATTTCGAAGAAAGAAATGGACAATCTAGTGAGGACATGGAGGACATGGCACTAGAAAGGAGGGCCCGCATCATCACCAATCGGGGGCAAAGAAGTCACTAACCACACCGGTCAAGTATATTCTCAATCCCTCTGCTCCATTTCGTGTGATCATACTAGTTATACAACCAGCAATTATCACACGAGGGGCAGTTTTGAGCACAGGATTTTGTACCAGCTCACGTGTTCAATGATGATGACTTTTCAGGATTTTTATCCTAGAATCACACAATTTTCGATTATCCGGAGATCTCAGAATGTTCTTCATCGCCAATTCATTTTAAGGACTTAAATTTTTATAAGACTTTAAAAATTAGATTTTGGTAAAAATTAATTTATTTATATTTTTAAAAAATTAAGAATATATTTAAATATTAAAAAAATAAAAAAACCACAGAAAATCAAAAAATAACGGAATCGGGGATCGACCTCGCCAGTAGTCTGGTTAGGCAACCTTACCCGACTCTGGCGAGGCTACCCTCGCCAGAACTTGGCGAGGAGCCTCATCAAAATATGTTTCCTTTTGGATTCTCGGGTTTTTTGGCATATAAATATTCACTAAATTTTCAATATTAGGGGACGGGAAAAATTAGAGAAAAATTCTATTTTCATGAAAAAGAATAACGAGAAATATTTTCTTTCAAAATTTTTTTGAATAATTCGGATCCATAATATGTTTGGATTCCGAAACTTTACGATTTTCAAATCAACTTTCTTCTATTTATTTCTTTTTCAAAAATCGTCAAATATTCTCGGGTCTAAAACAAATTTAGAACCCGAGTCAGATTATCTTTTGGATAAATAAACAATTATTTTCCATACCAAATCACAAACTTAAAAATGAACGAGGAACGCTCCCGGGGATCATACAGATACGCCGAAGTGGATTCACGCCGAAAGGGTAAGCCTCTGAGTTTCTAGAGCTGCTTGTTTCGTGCTCTCTGTATTTTCTTTTTTTTCATTTTATATGTGGATCTATGGATTATTTTACTTCTTTCTTTATGTAAATACTATTGTAATAATTCTTCTTCATCTTTTATTTCTTTTTATTTAGTGGAAATATCTGTAGAATACCCCCACAAAGGGAATAGAAAATCTATTCCCGGATAACAGACCACACATCTTTGCCATGCGAGCATTTTCACTAATTAAAATAAAGAATATATGTGATAACAAAATGAATTGTTTTATTCAAAACAAGAATTTTAAATCGTTAATATTTTAATTAGGCCACACGAAACTCGCTAAAATAAAATCACGCATACTTGTAAATATCCATGTTATACCATGTGCTAACCTTTGTGAATGCAGGTTAGATATATGTCTAGGTAGATATATGTCTAGGTTTTATTTTCCTTCGTCTATTGTAAATATTTTAAGAAAAATTAATTAATAGATTAGGCGGGCTATTGCATCCCTTGAGGTTATGTAATCTTTAATCTTTATTTTTCCACATTTATTTACTACTTTATGTACAGATTTACTGCTCATCACATACAAGTTAAACCAGACATTACAACTCGAAAATGACATAAGTGCGAATATGCAAAATTAAGAAATACGGTTTTCTATAGATGTAATATAATGTGATCCGATAAGAAATAAGCAACTTATCCTGAACCCGAATCTCTATGTCTTAGTGGATCATCCCCCAGACGTTAAACCTCACAGTACTCTAATTCCTGGAAAGAGCTAATCCAGGTGGCGACTCTACACTAAGAGATGGCGGATTTGGGTTTGACTGATCTAAAAATGTTTTCGCTTTCTCTTTCAAACTTCCGGGGTCTACGACCTAGTACATTTCATTTTCAACTTAAAAACCCCAGTGGACCACGCCTCTCATCTCTACGTGCTCTCAATCCAGCACTCCGCGTCGTCCACTCACACTTGCTTTTTGTTTGAGTCATCCTCCTCTTCACTTCCATATTTTCTATCGTGTTTTCTAGTAATTCCTTTCATGAATTGGCTGAACTTGCCTACTTTGATTAGATCATGTACTATATCTTCCAATGTCCTGCAATCAATCGTTTGATGGCCCTTAGCTCTGTGGTACTCGCAGCACTTATTCAAATCTCTCCCTAAGGATACTCCCTCTAAGATCTTGAGGAAGCATATGTTTTTCTTTTTTGGAGTATTTTTTATAACCACTAGGATTTATCTTAGAGATGCATTCAGCATGGGGTGGCCTTCTTCACAATTTTGGTATCCGCCCTTGCTTGGCCCACCTTAGCCTTTCCTCCTCTTGTCATCGAATCTCGATCTGTCATCTCTTTTTGCTTCTTTTCCCTGGTTCCTTCGATTGAAATTCATTTCATCTGCTGGGATTAAATCTTTGGCCATGCCAAACATTTGTTGTAGACTTTTAGGATGTCTCGTTAGGATTGCGTTCCTGAAATCTCTGCTTCTCCTACCCTTCAACATTGCCTCTTTGGTAATCTAGGTCTCTTACCTCCAGGAAAGCCTCATTGAATTGGTTATAATATTCACAAAGGCTCTCTTCTAGGCATTGAACGACTTTATGAAGACTCCTTGTTACCAATCCGGCTGGGGTGAAGCCTAGGAAATACTTGCAAAATGCATCACTAAGTTTATCCTAACTTCCGATGGAATTGGGAGGGAGTGACATAAACCATCATGATGTTGGGCCGCCTAGTGTGGATGAGAAATACCTGCATATGTATACCTCAGTGACCCCCGCCATTTCCATTCTATTTTTAAAGTCCATTGCGTGGTAGTTTAGGTCATCTTTGCCCATGTACTTGTCAAAAGAAGGTATATAGATAAGTCGTGAAAGAGTCTGATCAAGAATGTTTTTCTCAAAAGGAAAAAAATTAGTCTTGGATGTCGCCTCTTGGTAGGGTACTGCTAGCTTTCCGAAAACCTTCTTGGCTTTCTTCTTAAATTCTAGATCATATTCTTCTTCCTCGATCTCTGCCAAAATAGTCCGCTTGAGCCTTTTGGTCTTTGTGTGGGTTCAGGTGGCTTAACTGTTCCTAATCCTTGAATTGCGACCAATGTTGGGGCGATGTCTCCATACGGTATTTGACCATCTCTCATTATCGTTATTAGCCTTTATAGTAGGAATAATTGTGTGAATCCACTGATTGGTCCCTGTCTCAAGTTAGGCCTTGAGTTGATTGTGTTTGAGACTATCATAATTATTGTAGAAGCAACCAGGGGGCTTGTGTGGGGGATGGTTGATGTGAAGGCCGACAGAGTGATATTGTTGTAGAGATGAGGTGGCATGTGCTCTTGAGATGCACTTTCAAAATCTTCTATCAAATTACGAGGCTGGATAGTTTCCCGCCTGGATATAATCATCCCAGCTTTACTTAAATCCCTGTAAATGACACTTGAAAAGATATAAGTGTCAAGTACCGATTTTCGGTATGCTTCCAGCTCCTCTAGAGCAATATATTTTCAATGTAACTGAAGGAGTGGGTTGTCTCCTTCAACGGGTCCGTCATTGTTCGAGCCATTGGTTGTCACAAGCGGCAGTGTTACCCTATAGGTCGCTGCCATGGTGGGAGGATTGTTACTCATCCCTTTGTGGGCCATTGAGTGTTTTCTGTAGTTCGAGGTTTACGGAAATCGGAATGTTCTTTGTGTGAACAGAAATTCTTACCTCAACAAGTAAATTCAATCCATGCTCGCCGCACCAATGAAGAATTAGTCCGAAACGTGGTTCCATGTGCTAATTCTCTAACTGAAAGTGACTCCTTAATGTTCCTCTTCATTGTTGTTTGTTGTTCCTTGTAAGATAAAAATCGTCTCTATAAAGTACCAGCCGTGTGACCGGTGTAGCCTCTCCGATGCTTAAGTTAGATCAAAAGAGAGGAGGCAGGGAGTTTGCAGCATTTAAGAATACATACCTTTGGCAAGGTGCTCGTAAGGGTCCTTTTATAGACTTCGAATATCCCCTAGTGTGATTCAAAGAGTGAACCATATAGAGTTCTAGTATGATCGGATCTTTATCTGATTGATAAGATAAAATTTATCACTGGTGAGAGCTTCTACCATGGAGGCCTCTCTATATACTTAGAATCGTAGATGGATTATTGTTCATAAGGCATCGGGGCTGGTTCAAGCTGAAAAATCGACTCAGCTTATGGCCGCCTAGGCCCCCTCCTCTTAATGAGATAAGGGAAGACTTGATCTTTTCCTTCTTTGGGGCAGGCGTAATTCACCTGGATGATCTCTGAGTGGTAAACACGTGCCTAGCCATATTTGACTATGTTATCAGGATCATTAAAAAGTATATCTTAACCTTATGTTTTGTCATTGTTTACATCACATGATTGGACACATGGCTACTACCTATGCAATTAGGTTGTCTAATTGAAACAAGATATTAACTGGGATCTCTAGTCAAACAAGTTTTGGTTTTCCTTCACATGAAGCTTCGAAAACTTATGGCTATAGTCACATTCCTTTAGATATTTTTTTCAACTTGATCTTAATTTAACCCTTTGGTTAATTATATGCATTTTGGGATTTGTTGATCCGTTGTGTTATCTTTTTATCATTTTAAATCAATATTATTAACTCATGTTGAGATCACTTTAAAAAGGATAAATAATTATAACATCCCTGATATTTGCACCATTACACTACCACCTCCCTGAGCTTTTTCAATACAACTTAAACCTCCTTGTATTTTGTTTTCAACTAACTATTACCTTCTTCCATTAAGTTTTATAATTTTTCCATTCAATTAGTTGACGTGGCATATTTTCAATGAAAAAATTGTCAAACTATTCTTCACTTATCAGGTTACATTATTTGAACATAAATTTGTCTCATTACTTCCTTTATTGTTGATTTCTTTCTTATCTAACAGTTGCAATTTATGTATTCCTACTTATCTTATTTAATCAATGTTTAATGTCAAAGATAATTAAAATCAAACTCAATTTTTGTTAAAAATCACGTTTAGAAAAAACAAACAACAATAGTTAGCACTTTATACTGTTGCAGATGAAAATCTACAAATAACCATGATTGTTTTGACAAGGATGAAGGAGAAAACAAATCAAACAAATACCAGGTGAACCAGAAGTAAATTAAATCCAAAGGTCCAAAAATGGCAGACTCTGAAATAAAAAACAATAAACGAAGACTTTTACTAACAGAACAATCCTGACACAAATGACTCTTTGACGATAGATCTAAACACTGAATATTATTCTGACAAAGAACTCTACTAACAATTTGAATGGAAGGGTACCCAAGCGTCTCATGCCACATAGAACTAGAGCACGAGGCATAGATGCTACTGGGTAAAGATCATCCTTATTCTAGCCTTGAAGTATCACATGTTTGGAAAGAAGGTTCTTCACAATTAAAAAAATCATTAAAGAACTCAACAAAAACATCGTTTGTTTTTGTAAGTGCACCAACTGATATCAAAATTGGAATTAGATTGAGGGACATGCAAGAAATTATGTAAATTTAATGATGTGTGAGGAACAAAAGAAGACCCGACATGATGAATAGAAATTTTAGAAACATCACCTAACAGAACCTCTTCAAGGCCGAGATATTCAGAGTGAAGATGCAGGTTTTCCAAATTGGAGGTAAGATGATGTGTAGCTCCAGTATTCATGATCCAAGATTGGTCGATAGGGTTGAAGGTGGTAAAGTTTGATTCCAGTGAGGGTCGAGGATTGTTAAGTCTAGGTGAGGGGCATGATCTTGAGTAATGGCCAATTCCCTTGCAATTATAAAAAACCAAGGAGGAAACTGTTGAGGTTGGAAGAGGAAATAGGCTTAGAAAAACAATGATATAAGGAAGAAGAAGGCAAAGAGAATACAAAATACAACACACTTCTCTTATTTCTTTCACTCAACACTCTTAATACATTTGTTGTTCTTGTTTTTG